>JAZKJV010001752.1:0-219163 GCA_037367405.1 Ottelia alismoides | reverse complement strand
TGAAATATCTTCATTAGCTACTGAAACTGAGTTCTAAACAAGACTCTGACTCGGACTTTTATACAGACTCTGACTCTGACTCTGACTCTGACGAAAAGGAAAATGCTTGGGCGAAATCGGTGATGCTTCTTCCGCTTCTTCTGGCTGGTCCTCCTCAGATGGAGGTGCGGGCTCATCGGTGTCGTCGGACTCCGGATGACTGCGGGGCTGGTGCTTCGAGGACTCAGATGTCCTCTTCTTCTGCTGGTGGTGACGGTGGTGCTCCTCCTCTTCCTCCTCCGAATTCTCCTCAGGTCGAATTTCGTAGGTTCCTTCCTGTTGTGCCCGTGCCCGATCAGGTATGGTCACGGTCCTTCCGCTCCTGAGGGACATATGATTAACATTATCGTACGAAAGGATCTCATGTTCAGATAAATAGTTATCTGAATAGTATACCTGATCTCGGGGTCGGTTCTGGCCCTGTTGTATGCTATTTGGGTTGGCCTGAACCTGTGCGGGAATTGGAGTCCTTGGCGCCATTTGTTGGTCCTGAGCACGAGAGACCCGATTGTTGTCGGTTCTCATGTCCAGGTAGTCGTTTTGCATCTGCTGGACCCTATTAGACAGGGTCTGGATCGCCAAGGTGAGGGACTCCAACTCGGTGGGCTGGGCTGGCTGCTGAGTGGATGCGGTCCTGAACTGGCCCTGCTGGCCGTGCCGATACTGCTGCTGATGGGGCGGTACTGGCCCCTGCTGGTAGGTGCGCTGCTGCGGCTGGTACCCCTGTTCTGGCCTGGACTGATATCGCGGGATTGTGACGGGCCTGGTCTCCTGGTAAACTGGGGTTGGGCGGTGTGCCTGATCCTTCCCCATCTCGATTTGCCGGACTAGTGGGTCACGGCTATACCAGAGCCCGTTGATCTCGTAAACGGGCGGAGGCTCCTCGTACTCTGTCTCCACTGGTGGGGGTGCATGATGGTTCTGCTGGGTGTAAGTCTGATCCCAGCTGCTCTGAGACCCCGGTGCCTGTTCCTGTACAAGATGGACTCGATGTACAGGTACAGGTGGTGCAGAAGGGGTGGGTAGCTTAATCTTGGCTACCTTTTCAGAGAGTTCCTCCACCTTCTTGGGAAGGCTCGAAAGAGACTCCATCTCCGCGACTCTCTTGTGGATCTGCTCGACCATAGTAAGCTTGTCTGCAATCATCCCCATGCTGGGGATGAGGTCCTCTGTCAGATCTGCAACAGTCCTTCTAGTTGTCTCATTGGATAGAATCGAGGGAGACAACTGATAGGCCCTTGTGGCCTGTGACCTGCCGGTTTCTGCCATCTGCTCTAGGATTTTCCACACGGCGTGCTCGTTCTTGTTCAGATAGCTTCCTCCGCAGGCGGCACTTACTAACCCCTGCATCTCGGGGGTTAGACCGCAGAACAAGGTCTGGACTAAGATCGCCTTAGAAATGCCGTGGCATGGGCACTTCTGTACTAAGTCATTGAACCTGTCCCAAGCCTCGTGGAACGGTTCGCAGGGTCCTTGGGCGAAGCTGGCAATCTTCGTTCGCATCTGATTGGTTCTACTGAGTGGGTAGAACTTCTTCAAGAAGAGGTCCTTGAACTGCATCCAGGTAGTACATACCACCCCTAGGTTTTTCAGCCAATGTGCAGCCTTATCTCCTAAGGCAAACGGGGTGGCTTTCAGTCGGATATAATCTTGGCCAACATTGGGATGGCTCAGATTATTGCAGACTAGTTCGAAGTCACGGAGGAAAGTGTACGGCTCTTCGCTTAGGTTTCCGTTGAACTTCGGCAGCAGGCTAAGGAAGTGGGGCTTCAGCTCGAATGCCTGGTCGGGAACTGCAGGTGCTAGCCAATTCTGGATTTTGTTCTCCGCCGGGTTATAGGTATCGACCATTGGTCGGTCGATCCCTTCAGCTACTATTATCTGCCCCATTCGTGCAGTGAGATCAGCATTTTTCTGTTCAGCTTCAGCAAGGCGTCTAAGAATCTGTCTCATCTGGTCCTCATCGGGCGGCATCCTTGGCGGCATTTCTCCCTCTAGTTCTGGGGATTGGAAAATAAGGTCGGTGTTAGAGGTTGAATCAAGGAAGGGATTACCGAGGCAATGATCTTCCTCGGTAATCTCAGAGGAGATAAAAGGGTTGGTTTGAGAGTAACCACCCTGAGCAGGAGGGAACCAGGACTCAAGAGGGTCATGAGTCCTGGGTGGTCCAAGGTGCACTCGGACCGGAAAAGACAAGTTACTTGGGGGACTCATAGAGAGATCAGTGAACGGTGCGTCGAGATCTCCCCAGTCACTCATCTTGGTTAAGCAAGAAGAAGATAGGATTTTACTCCTACCTGAAGCAAGCACAAGATCAATCCAAGACCCTGGATTCACACTCAACACAGTGAAGGACTCAAAGTTGAGTCCAATTTATCTTGTAGTTTTTAAGTGTGATTTTCAAGCAAATCTAGCAAGGATTACGCGGCCTAAAGGGAAGTCGGCTCAGAGCCGGATGCGTCTTCCCTGTTTATCCTGTCGTCTAAGATACCGCCGCTCCTTCCTTTCTTCGCTCCTATCCCAAGCCGATGGATTCAGTGACCACGCCCCTATCTACCTGCAAGCAGGCGGAGGCTGACAAGGCCGGAACTTCACCCCGGGGGGTTACTGGCAGCTTGTCGCGAAGTACCGCAATTTCGCCCCTATCTACCTGAGACAGGCAGAGGCTACTTGGTACTAGTCAAAGAATCTGAAAATATCCGGCTCGTGATATTTGCTAGGATCAGTTAGAACGTGATATGGAAGACGGGGGTTTGGGCTCTACCTTAGGGTGTTCACACACACACAGGTACCCTCACTCAGCCTGAAAACAAGGTCGGGGATTAGTCTCCCGCAAACAATTTTCAGTTTTTATTCCCTTTTTATGGTCAATACTGTTAGCTATCCCGGTTTTAAAGTTAGGTTATCACTGTAATTAATCACCACAAAGCACGCCTACCGGACAGTCCCAATTTCCTTTTTAATTAAGTGAGAAAATCAGAGGGGGGAAATCGAGAAAAGCCGATGCAAGTTGAAATCGATGATGCGTATGCGTAGTAGAGAATACTTACAGTGGTCCCTTCGCTTCTTGATGCAGGATGCTATACAGAATTGAAAACTTTACTCTACATGCAAATGCAAGCGATGCAAGCCGCTCCTAGACAGGCAGTTCTATTAGCGTGGAGAACAGTTTATTTTGAACTAAGTCCTGCGGTCTAGGTGCGTCTTTTAAGTGTGTTGTGTGGTCCTATTGATTACGAGCACAAACAAGTCCTAGATTGGCTCGAGGAGCCGCTAGTGCAAGCTAAATTACCAATCACCCACACAGCACACGGGACACGGTTTCCACTATATTTACACGCGCGAGATCCCAAACGGGAACCGCTGGAAATAATGCAAAAGAGAAAAAAAAGAATACAATGCCTCTCTCTCTCTCTCCACACAATCTAAATGCTAAGTCCTCTAAGCGTCGCCGACTCCTCGCGGTCCTCGCACAAAAATTAAATGAAGGTCAGAGAGTGACACAAAAATGAAATAATGCAAAAAATAGATGAGAGAAATAATTACAAGAAAAACCGGGGGTCAGACTACCCGGGGATTAGAAATCAAACACCTCAAAAATCAGCTGTAATTAACCTAAGCCGTGCCTCCCCGGCAACGGCGCCATTTTGATAAGCCTCCCGCTCCCTTAGTTAATTCGGGCAAATTAATGGTCCAAATTAATTTTAAGTGTTCGTTGCAGTCGGATACGAGAGGTTGATCAAAAACCACTTAAATCAGATTTTGGTCAATTTTAAGCGGTGATATTTTTTACTTGGTGGAGTCCAAGGTCGATCTCAGGGAGGCAACTGTCTCCTTAGGTGGATTACAGCAATTTACAAGTGTTGATATTCGAGGGACAATTTTTTTTTCTTATGCAGACATATGCAGACAAATCTTAGCCAATTTAACTTTAAATTTAATTGGTGTATCAAACGAAGTCCAAAAATAATGAAAATTGGCCAGATGGTTATTTATGATGAAAATGACCTACACTAATTTTTTTGGAATTTTTCGACTCAAAATAATTTTTCTGTGAATAATAAACATACAGAGTGATTTTCAGTGTTTAATTTTTAATAAATATCAAATCACAATTTTTCCAAGAACTAAAATTATCCTAGGAAGGTCTAATGATCAGGGACCTAGGAAAATTAACAGAACTTAAATTTACTGTGAAATGAATTAATTAAAATTAATTAAAGAAAATCACTCAACTATTTATTCAGGCCTCGTTATGCGTGCAAATGACATGAAATTTTTATGGAGTGTTGAAAATGATGTCCTTAAGCTACTGTGAATTTTTGGTGATTTTTGAAGGCACAGATAATTAATTAAAAATCAAAAGGCATCATTGGGCAAAATATGTCACAAATGAACCAATTAATTCATTAATAATTTAAGCATACCAACAAAAATCAAACACGTGCACTAACAGGTAGAGGACAAAATTCTCAACAACATGCAATTTTTAGAACTTCAAAATGATGAAAAATGCACTCTAGGGACACGTGCAAACACAAGGGTGTAAATGCAATACTGGAAAATAAAATTTCAATAAGTAAACATGCTGACGAGGACTAAAATGCAATTACCGATAATATGCAGGACCTCTATGCAATTTCTCCACGAAACACGTGCTCCTCACGTGGTGACTGCTTCACAGGGACCTTTTTGCGATTTCTGAAAGCTCCAGGGGTGTCTGTGCAAATAACCCAGGTCGCACGTGCTCCTCACGTGGGGGGACCTAGGTTCGGAGGGCGTCGGAGGCTCGGAGCGAGGCTCGGGTCTTCTGGAGGTTCGGCCCAGCCTCGATGCAGCTTCGGGTTGCCCGAGCCTAGGCTTGGGGGCCGAGGCTCGGATAAGGCGACGTGGCGGCCTGAAGGCCCTTGGATCAAGATGGATCCAAGGGATGTCGATGAAGACGCGTGGCGGCAGGAGAGTCGTCCGATCCGAGGGATGATCAACGGTCGAGGATGAGGGCGGCGAAGGGACGCGTGGCGAGGCGAGGACCGTTCGATCAGATGATCGAACGGTGGCTGCTTCTTCTTCTCTAACGGTCCTCCGCCGCCTGCGGAGGAGAGGCCTGTGCTCCGGTGAAGGCAGCCGAGCTCCGCCTCGGTTGCCAAGCTCCGGTGATGAGCTTCGTCAGCTCCCACCTAGCTCGGAAGAAGCGGAAGAGCACGAGGAGGCCTCCGGTGGTCTCTGGATCCCTGGAGGATGGCTGGAGCTCGGTGTCGATGAAGCTCGAGGAGAGCTCCGGCGAGGCTCCGGCCAATGATGAAAGTAGCACCTGCAAGTGTTAAATATAGAGCCGGAGCTCGTGTGTGCGTTTGTGGAGACGTGATGCTGGTTGGCGAGGCCTAAGGCGACGTGAGGTGGTCAGGCGACGTTGCTCCGGCCAAGTGGCGGAGCTGGAGATCGATGGACGGTGGAGTGGAGCGTCTGAAGGTGCGGAGGGGTCAGCGAGGATGAGAGCTCCGACGCGGAGCTCGGCGGAGTGAAGGCGAGGCGCGAAGATGATCGTGGTCGTGGAATAAAATCAGAGAAGATAAAGGAAAAAGAAGAGCAAGATCGGAGGAGGAATGGAGGGGGTTACCTGGGGATTGGGGCTCAGCTTTGAGCTCCAGGTCGTCGCTCAAGGGGTCGGTAAGGTCCCGAGCTCTAGCAGCTGCTCGGAGGAGTGGCTGCGACACGGCGGTGGGCCGAGGATCTCGCCGGAGAAGAAGCTCTGTCGTCGCTCAACAAATCAGCCAATTGCTGTCACCAATAGGAAGCTTGGAGCTCGAGTGATCTCCCTGGAGTGGCGGATGGGGCTGAATGTGGCCGGCGGCTGGGCATTTATAGGATGGAGGTCTCGGCAAGGCTGGTGATGGGGCGAAGTTTATGGAGGTAGTGGAGCATCTATGGTGGAAGTGGTGACGAGTGGGGTAGCTGGCGAGGATGAGGGACGAGTGGCGATGAACGTGGAGGTGATGGTGGTCGAAGAAGGTGGCTAGAGTGCGGCCAAGAATAGGAAGGGGCAGCCCCTCCCGCAAGGCGGAGATCATGGGAGAGAGGGTTGCCAGAGGTAGGAAACGAGGCCCTGGCCGTTGGATCTTGTGATCCAACGGCCAGATCGAAGCGCAAAGGAACGTCTAGGATTAGATCAAGGCGAGATGATCTGAGGTCGTGATGGCGCCATGTGGGGTGAGCTGGGCGAAGAGCGAGCGAGCGGCTAAGATCAGGTCAAGGCGACGCGATCTAAGGGTCAGGAAGCCGACACTTGGCGTGATGGGGCAGAGACACGGGCGGGCGGTCCTGATCAGTCCTTGGCGATCGATCGGTCGGTTGAGATTATTGGGGAGCTAACGGCTCAGATGAAAAGGGCTGAGAATGCGATCGAATGGCTCAAGATGTGACGCGTGGCGCACTGTGGGCGAGGCGCTAATGGATGGTGGAGATGAAGTGTGTTATGGATCTGAGGGCTGGAAGGTGGTGATGTACGTGGACGGGCCTGGGCCGTTGGATCTGAAGCGCGATCCAACGGTGGAAATTGCGGGCGGACGAGGCGAAGGGCAGCGGGCCGCGTGGCGCAATCAGAGGGCGCCACGTGGCCTGCTGTGAATGGCTGGAGGAAGAAATACGTGTAGGAAGAAGAGGAAGCCGAATTTGGAAAAACTCAAAACATGAAAGTTGTAGATCTTGATGAGATCTACAAGTTTCATGTTGACCAAAGACGGAGATAAGGTCACATATGATACATAAATACAAGAATACATAAATGTACATATGTGGTATACAAAATGACCCAAAAACCCAAGTTTCTCATACAAGCTCCAATTGCAATGAAATTAGTCTCATTTTGAAGGTCTTTTAATATGTAGTATTCTAAGAGTGAGTAGACCTAAGTAAGGGTTTGTATGCGGGCTTTATGTGTGTTTTAATGTACAAGGATTCTCAGGATATTTGGGCTATTTTACAAGGGTGATTTTTGGCATTCTTCCCTATATTATTAAGGAATATACACATATATTATAGAGAAGAAGTTATTTGATGAAGGGTATTGTACAGGGGATTTTTGGCTTCTTATTTAGATGCAGATGAGCTGCTAAAATGCATGAATTATGGATGTATGCATGAGTGTTATTTATGCAAGATAAAAGGAAATATGCCTCTATTTTCTCGGGAACAAGGCTCTATTTTTAACTTTTTATGTGATGAATCACAGATTCATCAGTGACTCTCTAGCAGTGTGTGATTGAGGCTCCTGTCCTCCAGCCGCCAGATTGGTCTCTCCCATTCGAGATCATGACGGATGCCTCCGACTTTGCCGTAGGGGCAGTGCTGGGACAGAGGAGGGATGGAGTTCCATTTGCCATTCACTACGCTAGCCGCACATTGGACTCCGCCCAGCGGAATTACACGGTTACAGAGAAGGAGATCTAGCGGTAGTGTTCGCCCTAGATAAGTTCAGATCGTATATCATCGGATCTAGAGTGACTTTGTACACAGATCACACCGCCATCAGGTACCTCATGGCAAAGAAGGATGCCAAGGCCAGATTGACTAGATGGATCCTTCTACTCCAGGAGTTCGACATTGAGATCAAGGATAAGCCTGAAGTCAAGAATGTGGTGGCGGATCATCTCTCCCGTTTAGAGCAGCCTGAGGAGTCTGAGCAGATGGATCCTATTCGAGATACCTTCCCAGATGAGGCGATCCTTGCTATTGGCCCAGGCAGAGACTTGAGACCTTCCTTGCGAAGGCCAAGTCCTACCATTGGGAGGATCCCATCCTTTACCACGAAGGAGGGGATAGCGTCTGGCGTCGGTGTATTCCTCAGAAGGAACACCATAGCATCCTCACTTACTGCCACAAGCTTGAGGCAGGAGGACATCATTCTGGGAGGAGAACGGCACAGAAAGTGCTCCAATCCGGCTTGTGGTGGCCTACCCTCTTCAAGGACTCAGATTAGTTCGTGAAGAGGTGTACTGACTGTCAGAGGATGGGCACTTGTGGACAGCGTGATATGATGCCGATGCAGCCCATTCACTTCTGTGAGGTTTTTGACGCATGGGGCATCGATTTCATGGGTCCATTCCCTAAGAGTCAGGGATTTGAGTACATTCTGTTGGCCGTAGATTATGTTAGTCGTTGGGTGGAGGCTATCCCCGCCCGAAACGCTGATGCGAGGACAGTTTGCAGATTTTTGAGGAAGCATATCATCACGCGGTTCGGGGTTCCACGAGTTCTGATTTCTGATGGGGGATCTCACTTCATCAACGACCAGGTGAAGGCCCTTGCTAGCGAGTTCGGCATAGACCATCGTGTTGCTACACCTTATCATCCACAGACGAATGGTCTAGCCGAGGTGTCGAATAGAGAGATCAAGACGATATTGCAGAAAGTCGTCCGCCCTGACCGAAAGGATTGGTCACAGCTTTTGGACTCGGTCTTGTGGGCATATAGGACGTATTTCAAGACACCATTGGGTACATCTCCCTTTCGCCTCGTTATGGCAAGCCATGCCATTTACCTGTTGAGCTGAGGCACAAGTCACTCTAGGCAGTCATAGATAATCTTATGGATCCAGATGGTATGGGAGACCAGAGGAGGGCAGAGTTAGCTGCCTTGGAGGAGCTTAGAGATACAACATTCTCAAACAGCCTACATTATAAGGAGAAAGTGAAGGAGTGTCATGATTCTCACATCAGCCATAAGCATTTTGAGATTGGACAGAGAGTATGGCTGTTTGATGCGAGGCTACGATTATTTCCAGGGAAGCTACAGAGCAAATGGAAGGGACCTTATTTGGTCAGAAAGGTACACGACAACGGTAGCATTGACATATCTGAGTTATCTTCTGAGAGTACCTTTCGAGTGAACGGCCAGCGGCTCAAGCCATTTCTAGATCATGAGCCGCGGGTCGTTGATCTTGCCCCTATTCATTTTGCGTGAGATGTGGTCTTTGACTCACATCTAATGCATCTCACGCCTGAGTTTCACTGATCTTCCGCCTTGTATAGATCCAGATGTCCATATCACCACATTCTTTAGTCCCACATCCCTTTCTTCATCTTGTGATTATGCTATACTTAGGGTGCACCTTACCCTAAGTATAGGGGGATGTGAGACCTTTTGGGTATTTCTTTTGTTTCTGTCTACCCCTGTTTTTGTTGCCTATACTTAGAGTGCGTTTGGTTGGTGGGTTTTCTGGGGGTTATCTGGGGGTGGGTAACCCGTTTTTGTTTTAGTGTGTTTGGTTGGTGGGTTAAGGGTTGGGAGGGTTTGTGTGATGTGATTGTATTGGAATTTGAAAAAGTTGATAGTTATTATGATATGATTGTATTGAAATTTGAAAAAGTAGGTGGTTGTTGTGATGTGATTGTATTGAAGTTTGGAATAGTGAGTAGAAGTTGAGTATTTTATGATTTTTAGATGATATGATGGTATAATATATATTTTTTTTATGAGAAGTGAGTGGGCCCCACTAGTGGGTTAGAAATGGGGATTTTGGGGGGTTACCCACCCAAAGTGGGGGGTAACCCCCAATCCGAACGCACCCTTAGGGATATTTCACCCTAAGTATAGGGGGGTAGACCCTGTACATTCTCCACTCGGTTTTCCCGTTGTGTACAGCCTGCTATACTTAGGATTATTTAATCCCAAGTATAGGGGGAAGACCCGAGACCCTCTTGACTTTTCCATTTCATTCTTCTTCTTTGTATATAGCCTTCCTTTTCACTTTCCTATACCTAGCACGAGTTATGTCTTCTTCATCGCTCTTGACTCTGAGGACATCGTTCGAGCTAAGTATAGGGGTGTATGTATATATTTCATATATACTTTAGCCATAACTCGTACTTTGTGTGAGTGTGTTAATAAATAAAATGGCTAAAAACCACAAAAATTAAAAATTTTCATGTACATGATCTTCTTTTATTTGCACATAAATAGCTAGTGTACAAATTATTTTTGTAAAAATGATTTCAAAAATCTTTTGTGTAAAGCTTGTGTAAATATTTTTGTATCAAAATTATGTATATAGTACAAAATTTTTCCAAAATGTTTTGAAAATCAAAAGTTTGCAAAAATCTTGTGTAAATGTGTGTAAATATCTTTTTGCAAAACTTGCACTTCATGCATCATCCATTCATGATTTCAAAACATTTTTCAAAAATTTTGCATGATTGTAAAAATTTGTGTAAATAAGCATCTTTTGTACATATGTATATAGTTTTTCTGGATGATAGTTGACATTTAAACTAGCCTGGAATCAAATTGAGAAATGGAGCTTGATTAAGATCTTAATCCACCTAACTTCTAAGAGGAACCTTATAGGGCTTAGGGATAAGGCTTTTCAGGTCCATGGTGACTTAATTCTTTAAGTCCACTAGGCTATGATCACATGTCATCTCAGTGAGCCTAAGTAGAGCACTTAACAACAACACATGACTCATATAGACAATGGCTTTACTTGGACATCAGCACTATGCACCGAGCTCTCTACGGATGAGGTGGTGAGGAGGCAGTCTTCCTTGACTTGGGGTAGCATATGAGGGTAGTACTTCTAGGCGGAACCTCTCTTCTTCTTTTAGTGAAGGAAGTGCGTCTCAACTTGGTCTGGTTGCCATGAGGTCTAACGACAGGAGTTGTGGGTTGCAATAAAGCTTCAAAAGAGGGATAGTCTACTGACTCAAGAGGAAAAACTCCTTGTATATATGCTGCACATGTATATGTTGTATAGATGCACTTGAAAAAAAAATGTGCAAAAAGAAAAGAACTCCAAAAAAGTGGTGGGTCTGATAGAAAATGATAATCCCACCGGAGTATGTATATAGAGTGCAATAAGCAAAGCTTGGTTTCATGATCCACCTGATGTAGCTTGCAGTAGGGATACTTGGCTACACTGGTCAGGCTCCCAAGGGTACTTGGCTACACTGGCCTTGACCCATTCTCTTCTTCCTCCTCTTCTTGAGCCGGTTGAACTTGAACTTAGAAGGGAATACCCCGCTCCTCGAGGAAAGAGTGGCCAGATTGAGGTCATAGAGTTACCTTGTTGGGGAGAGTTGTCAAGTTGCCATTTCTGAGGTGGAGAGCTTAGACTTCACATTCACAGGACAAGAAAAGATTCATGGTCTTCAGGGTTTGTGATTGATGACTTGTTCTGATCTAGAGCATTGAGGAGTCTTGGTTATAGATTAGTGGAACTTAGAGGCTGTTGAGTTTTAAGCTTAAGTCTAAATAAGGTTCCGACACATTAATAATCCAAAGATCTGATCGAGCTCCATACCCCAATTTAATGAAGGCAAGTTTAATAATCAACCTGGATCCATGTATATCCTCTTTTTCTTTTTATTTCTTTCTTTTTCACTTCTTTTTCAAATAAGTGTTTGCTAAGGGACTAGCAAAGTTAAGTATAGGGGGGTGATGAATACTCATTCATCACTCTTTATTCTTATATTTTAGCTACAAAAACCTGTGCAAATGCATGTAGATATGTGTAAATAGGAATAATTACCAAAAGCATGCATTGTGTAAAAACCTATAATTAGCATGTTTTTGTGCAAAAATAATGGAATAAAGATTAAAAAGAAAAAGAGGGAAATATTTAGAATAAATATTGAGCAACCTAACCCAAGGGAGGGCTCAGCATGGGCCTGACCGCATAAAAGCCAAAGTAGAGGGAGATAGGGGCTCTTGTGTAAATATTTATGTAAATATTATAAAAATATTTTCCTCACCAAAAATATGCTTGTAGATACTTGTATATATCTATAAATATAAAATCAAAAGAAAAATTTAAAAATTAAAAAGAAAACAAAAACACATCTTGTATAGTCACCTTGTACATGGACCAATCCTATGTATTTATTTAACCTTGTAAATAAATAAAATTAATTTTCAAACTTTTTGTAAATATTCTATGTTATGTATTGTAAATAAATAAAATAAAAACAATTAAAACAAAAGCAAAATAAAAATAACAAAATTAAAAATACAAAAATACATTATACATATACCATGTACATAGATGTACATATATATTTATTTTACCTATGTATATAAATGATAAAAATGAAATAAAAATACCCTTTTATTCCTTAATTTATAATGAAAATAAATAAAATATAAAATAGGAATAAAATTGCATAAAAATAATAACTAAAAATCAAAAAAATCAAAAACCCTAGTAGTGTACATATACCTATATATTACATACTATGTATATAGCTTATTTCTATTTCTAAAAATTAATTAAAAATCACTAAAAATAGAAAAAAAATAAAATAAAAATATTTTGTGTTTTGAGTTTTTGCAAATTCGGCCCCTAGCTACCCTTAATTTGCATTTCAAGATCCAGCCACGTGGCCGAATTCCATTGGGTCCTGGGGATGTTGACCGCTCGGTCAACTACCCCCCCCCAGGACCACCTTCCGCGGATACAAGCGCCCGACCCGATTTCTCGCAATTATACCCGCTTGATCCGACACCCATTTCCCTAAACCCCGGGTCCGAATCCTTAAACGTTCATCCGACATCCTCGCCGGAGCCGCTCCCTCGGGATCCGCGCGCTCCTGAGCTTGCCCGGACCCATCTTTCTCGGACCCCTATCCGTATAAAGCTGCAGCTCCGCCACCTCCTCTCTCCATCTTTGGCCATTTGCTTCGTTCTCCAGTGAGCTCCAGAGAGTACGTGAGGTGACAGCTCGCGTCTGAGCCTGTCGAAGCGAGGAGAGGGAGCTTCGCCATCGATCCGGCGAGCCCAGCCGCCGTAGCTCTGCCATCAGCGTGAGCTTCGAGCCTCGGAGCGAGACGATCCTCGAGGCGACGACCAGGAGCATCAACAGCTCCTCCCCAGTCTCTCCGACCACTCAGGTAACCCCTTAGGCTTCCCGTTTCCTTTAATTTTCATTTTCGCCCAATTTGCGCCGCCGTCGTATTTCTTTGATTCCGACCACTCCGTCACCCATCTCGATCATCGGAATCGACCATTACGTTCGCCTCTCCCCGACGCACCTTCTCCACCCATTCGCCCAACCCAGCTCGCACAGGAGCTGGGAACCGAGCTCCTCCGTCCACCACCTTCGCCGGAGCTCGCCGCTTCGACCCATCGTTCACCCCCACTTCGCCTAACCAGGTCGAGGCAGTTTGCCCTCGACCCGCGAGTCTCCTGAGCTGTTTTGCAGGTGATACCCAGCCCATCTGAGGGCTTGGTCATTCAGGCCAGGAGGCCAAGCTCCGCTGACCTCGCCCGAGCTCCTCGGAGCTCGGCTCGATCATCGGAGCATCGTAGCAGATGCAGGAGCACTCCAACTTGCTTCTCCGACCATCAGAGTGCTCCAAGGAGGAGCCTAGCGCACGCACGAGCCCGGCGAGTCTCGCCGGGGATCTGTTCTTCGAGGACCCTCCTCTGCCGTTGATCGTCCCCCTCCGCTCCAGACTTCATCCGGGCCATCCATCTCTGGAGCCACCAGTGCCGCTCGATCTGAGGAGAGGCGATCCGGAGCGCCCACCGTCAGCAGCCGTTCGATCTCCACGTGGCGCGCATCCAGCCCATCCGCTTAATAAAGGGTAATTTACCCTTAGGCCCTGTCTTTATTTTAATTTCGTTTTAGTCCTGTAAATATCAAAGTCAGTTGTTAAGTTTTAGTTTTATTTGCATAGTGGACCCTTAGCTTTATTCTATTTGCATTTATACCCCTGCCGGTTGTGGACACGTGCATCGACACGTGATATTTTGGGTTATTTGCAGTACAAACCCTTGTAGTTCTGGATGTTAATGAATGAATGAAATCTTTTACTTATTTGCATTTATACCCCTGTGCGTGATTTATTTCCACATGTGCGATATATTTTGGGTAATTTGCAGGTAAGCCCCCTGGACTTTTGGTACCTGTTACCAATAAGTCCTCGGGACTTATTTTTCTTACATTTGGGTCCCTGAGTGCCCCAGGCACGCGCGTGGTGCGTGTTTTGCTGGGTATTTTGCACCAGACCCCCCAGAACTTCGGGTATTTGCACTTTGGTCCCTGTGCACAGTGCCCCTCTTTTATTTTTGAATAAAATATCAAATCACCTCCAAATCCAACGAGAATTTGACACATGGCTCCTGCCATGGTGTAGGATTTTTGTGGATTTTTTAGGACATTTTTGATTTCGTTTGATATTTTAAAAAATCAAAAACCTTCATTTTTCCTACTGTCTAACTTGAAAAATCATAAAAAAATATTAAAACTCATTTAAAAATTCTATAAATATTATTTACTGTTTGTTTTACTTAGTTTGATTTTCTAGCCAATTTTGGCTATTTTTCATTGCTGAAAACCCCTAAAAACTTAAAAACACTCAAAAACCTATAAATATTCTAGTAAATAAATTAAAAATCCAAAAATAATAAAATTGGTACCTAAATTTTCCTTGTTCTATCTTCTTTATAGGAAAATTACTCTAGGCCATTTTGAGGCCCTTAGATATTTTATCTAGGGCTTTTTGGCTCGACTGGATAGTACCCATTGTTTGTTTCACTTTTTGATTTTTAGAAAATTAAATAAACATCAGAAAATTCTCAAAAATTCACCAAAAACACTAAAAAATATAAAATAAATAAAAATATTTTTGTTTTAATTTTTGGTTGATTTTTGATGCTTTGAATAAATTGTTGAAGTGTGATTTTCCTTGTTTTTCTTATTTTCTTAATACATTAAAAATCCAAAAAAATATAAAAATACTTAAAAACCACTAAAAATATTTTGTTCTTTTATTTTCTTTATTTTTACTACTTCGTAGGCTGCAAGGCCAACCCGTGCTCCTCGAGTTCGACCCTGGGTGTATACCAGGTTAATCCCATAGCAAGACCGCTATTCGTGTTTTGATCGATTTTATCTTTATTTAGTGGTTCAATTTTTCTTGATTGACTTAGCCAATTGATCGAGGTCACAACGACCATTTTTGTACCTTTACCTTGGTCATTTGGCTGGTCATCACAACCTCTCGCAGATTCGGGTTCAACCGCCGCTGGAACTCACGTGACGGCTTTGCCTCATCCTTGAGATAGATATGGTGGGAGCATAGGGTTGGACTTATCCCCTGGAGATCGGCTACACTCCATCCAATCGCCTTGCGGTTCTTTTCAAGAACCCCCATTAGACGGGATTCCTGCTCTCCAATCAAATCGGCTGAGATAATGACTGGGTACATCTCGTTCTCACCCGCAAGGAACCTATACTTCAGCGATGCAGGAAGTGGCTTCAGTTCTAGACAAGTAGGTGCTGGCGGATCTGGCCTCTGAAAGCTCTGAGTGAATGCTGCCAAATCTACATGGGAGAACAGAAACTCTCGCTCATAATCAGTATCTGGAGAAGGCTGCTCTACTGGACTGTCTCTGCTCTGCATGGCATCAACCTCCTCCCTAGCTGCAGGCTCAGTGGAAGTCAGACATGGTATAAGATCATCAAACTCTGCCCAATCAACATCTGACTCCGAGGGATCTGTATCATACTCACAAAAATCTGTCTCGTGATCAAGAACCGACTCTGCTGCTTGAAAGGTATCCTGGACTAGGAATGCGCTCTCCAAGCTCTCCTCTACTGGCGTCTCTGCATCAGCGAACTCTGAAGGTGAGAGGATGGCCTGTGCAACTGGATCTGCCCAAACTGCCTCATCATCTGTGATCACAAAATCGTAGTCCCGGTGGATGTCTCGCCCTGCCTCTGTCATCTGCTCTGAATCGGAAGTCGTCTCTGAGCTAGTTGAATCTCTGGCTCTGATGTCCTCGACCGTCTCTATTTGTACACTCTCACCCTCGACGCGAAAGTATACCTTCCCGCTATCATGGTCGGTCACTGCTTTGGTTGTGGCTAAGAACGGGTGACCTAGAATGATGGGGGTATCGGTCACAGACTCAGGAATCTCCATGTCCAACACAACGAAGTCCACGGGGAATTTCATGCCCTGAATCGTGACAACAACGTCCCTCAGCAACCCCTTCGGCCTCTTGACAGATCGATCAGCAAGCTGAAGGACTATCCTGCTCTGTCGTAGAGTGCCCAACTCGAAGCGGTCGAGAAGGGCTGCCAGAAGTAGGTTTATCGAAGAACCGCTGTCTAATAGAGTGCGATCGAACCTCTGCTCATGGATGTGGCATCTGACATACGGGGCTCCTGAATCTGGCCTCTTGACCGGCAGACGGTTCTGAATCACGAAACAAGTGGCTCGAGTAAGCACATGGATCTCAGACTGATGGTTCCTCCTCTTCCTCCTAACTGTGGTCCTGTCTCTGAGTGATCTCTGGAGTAGAGGGATGTGCTCTAAGGCTTCCTGGAGAGTCAGCTGGATGTGGAATCTGTCGATCATCTGCTGGCTGAACTCTACCTGCTGATTCTTTTTGGCATTTTCTCTTTTCTTTACCCAGATGGAGTGCTCTAGGGAAGGGGACTACAGGGTCCTTCTCAGATGAAGGACTAGGAGAGGGTCTAGGCTGCTCAAATCTGGCAGAATCCACGCATACATCATCAATCACCACAAGTGGATCAAAATAAAACAAACCCTTCCCTTTATTTCTAGAAGTGTCCTGAGATAAATGTACAGATGGAAAGACTACAGGACTAGCAGAAGTAGTAACGGTGGCATCCACACCACCCTCGGCATGTCGGCTCGCAGCATCAGCACTGCGCTCTGGCTCGGCAACTACGGTGGCATCAGTACCGCATCCTCCATCTGGTGAAGCGACGGCCTCAGTATCGTCGGCAGGATCAGCATCCATGGTGGCGTCAGCACCACCGTCATCATCTCTCGTGGCATCAGTACCGCGCTCCTCCTCGCCTGGCACTCTGGAAGTGTCATGGGGACGTCGCTCAGACGAGGCGCCACCAGCTGGCATCCTACCGCTCCTAAGTGTGACAAAGTCAGTATCAAATAGATATGCAGTCATATCACCAAATGAATCACTAGGAGTGGCATACTCTGTGAAATCGACCTGCTCAGACTTTCTCTTTAGGTTGTTCGGGTTCGGCTTAATCTGGGCAGGGATGGCGGCCTTCCCTCTCACGATCTCCCGCATCTCCTGGCGGAACTCATCCATCTCCCGTCTGAAAGTGGCTTGTTGCTCAGTCATGAGGCGGGCTAGATCGTCTAAGGCATGGTTCTCATAGGTCGGCCCATGAGAACCTGACGGGTGGCCTCGCTAGTAGTGAGGTTGCTGCTGTGGCTGGTGTGGGTGAGAGGGGTACTACTGGGGATGATACTGTTGTTGAGGCTACTATCGCCTCCAAGACTGTCCCTGTTGATAGGGACGAGGACCATACTGTTGGTGCTGCTGGGATGACTGCTGCTGCCACTGGTGTACTGGGGGCTGGGGCTGCTGGTGCTCTCACTGATGGCCATATTGACCACCCTGAACTGGAGGCTGTTGCTGGGAACTGGCACCTCCGGCTGACCAATGGAATCCGATATGGTCTCTTCGGATACCGGGCTGGGGTCAGTCGTACCAAATCCCGTTGACATCCATCAACGACTCGGGCTCGTAGGAGGGTGGTGGGAGTACTGCCAGAGGCTGATCCGGCTGGTAGACCACCATCTGAGTGTCTGGGGATGGTGGTGACTGGTAGTACGGTTGTGGATGCTGGTACGGCTCTGCTTGTACAAGGTGAACCTATCTAGGCTGACTGGAGCGCTAAGACGAGCTGCCACTGCTGATCGGATCTCCTCATGACTGACGATGGGGCTGAGAAGCCGTCTGTACCTCCTGGAGACACATGATCTGTGTCTTCAGGTCACTCAGCGTCTGTGCCATCTGATCCATCTGAGATATGCCCTGGCACTGCTTCTTCTCGATCAACTCGATCCGGTCCAGCTTCTCGCTGAAGATCCCCATGTCTGCGGCTATAGACTCAGACTGTGCGGCCGTCGCGGACGAAGTAGAAGGACTGGCATCGACCCGTGCGATCCTCTGGTACTGCACAGACTGGGGCTGGGGGCACCCCTGAGTGTAGAGTCGGGTCTGGGACATCACTGTATAGTTCTCGGTCATCTCCTCATAGATGGCCCAGATCTGATCCTCATCCTTGGCAAAGTAGGAACCGCCACATGAAGCATTCACCAGGCCCTGCAGCTCTGGTGTCAACCCGCAGAAGAAGCTCTGAACTAGGTTCGGCTTCGTGATATCATGGTGCGGGCATCTATCGGTAAGCTCTCTGAACCTCTCCCATGACTCGTGAAACTGCTCGTTGGGGAGCATGGAGAAGTTGCTGATTGATGAATACTCATTCATCACTCTTTATTCTTATATTTTAGCTACAAAAACCTTTGCAAATGCATGTATATAGTTGTAAATATAAATAATTACCAAAAGCATGCATTGTGTAAAAAGTAATAATTAGAATTTTTTGTGCAAAAATAAAAGAATAAAGATCAAAAATAAAAAGAGGGAAATATTTAGAATAAATATTGAGCAACCTAATCCAAGGGAGGGCTTAGCATGGGCCTAACCGCATAAAAGCCAAAGTAGAGGGAGATAGGGGCTCATGTGTGTGTGTGTATATATATATATATGTAAATAAAATAAAAATATTTTCCTCCCAAAAATAGACTCAAAAGGGCTTGTGAATATTTGTATATATTTATAAATATAAAATCAAGATAAAAATAGTAAAATTAAAAAGAAAACAAAAACATAACCTTTGTACATAGTCACCATGTATATAGTCCACTCATCCCTATTTATTTAACCTTGTAAATAAATAAAATTAATCTCCAAAAACTTTGTAAATAATCTATATTATATAGTGTAAATAAATAAAATAAAAACCCTTAAAACAAAAACAAAATAAAAAGAACAAAATTAAAAATCAAAAATACTATTGTAAATATACTATGTATATAGATGTACATATGTATTTATTTCACCTATGTATATAAATAATAAAAATAAAATAAAAATATCCTTTTATTCCTTATTTTATGATATAAATAAATAAAATATAAAATGGGAATAAAATTATATAAAAATAACAAATTAAAAATCAAAATTAAAAACCCTATATTGTATATATACTTATGTATAGTATTATATTGTAAATACCCTATTTTTATTTTGAAAAATCAATTAAAAATCACCAAAAAATAGAAAAAAATAAAATAAACATTTTTCATTTTTTGAGTTTTTGGTAATTCGGTCTCCTTCTATTTTAAAATGATTTTTCAAATATTGCTGAGGTGGCCCTCTCCCATTGGTCCAGGGGGATTGTTGACCGCCCGGTCAACTCCCCCCCCCCCAGGACCACCTCTCACAGGTCATTGGTGCCCGACCCGATTTCTCGAATTTTTCACACCTAAACCCGATCACCACCTCCCTAAACCCCGGGTCCATCTTAACCGTAGCAGATCCGACACCTTCGCCGGCGCACCCGCATCGAGATCCGCGCCTCATGCAGCCCTACCCGATCACTCCTAGCCGGACCTGCACCCATACTTAAGCTGAGCTCCGCCACCCTATTGCCTATCTTTGGCTCATTTGCTTCACCACCAGTGACCTCCACCGTGTTGGCAAGAGTGACAGCTTGCTCCAGCAGGTGTCGCGACGAGGAAGGAGCAAGCGGCCACTGATCCGGCGAGCCACCACCGTCGTGCTCCGCCCAGAGCCGGAGCCAGAGCCTCGGACGTCGACGCTCCTTGAGGCGAGGACCCAGAGCATCCCCTGCTCGCCCATAGTCGAACCATCCACCCAGGTAGCATAGATCTTTCCTCCTTTTCTTTAATTTCCGATTACCCCCAATTCATCCCGTCGCCGACCACCGTCGATTCCGGTCACGTCCACCTCCCATTCGATCACCGGGCTGTGCCATAGCCTCCGCCTTCCTCCTGTGCACATTCTCCGCACTTCCATCCAACCCAGCTCGCACAGGAGCTGGGGTTCGAGCTCCTCCGTCCACCCCCTCGCCAGATCTCGCCCGCACCGACTCCCCGACCACGTTCACCACGCCTAACCGGGTCGAGGCACTTTGCCCTCGACCCGCGAGTCTTCTGGACCCCTTTTGCAGGTACAACGAGGCCATCTGAGGTCCTCTGACTCGAGCCAGGAGCCGCTTCTCCGCCGGAGCTGACCGGGCTCTTTTGGAGCTCCGTTGCTCCATCGGAGAGTCCCATCTGACGCGGAGGCCCACGCCGACTCTTCTCCGATCATCAGAGCCCCGTGAGGAGGCTCGGAGCGAGCGTACTGGGCCGGCGAAGTTCGCCGACCACCTGTTCTTCGAAGACCTCCGGCAGTCGTTCGATCGACCCCGAGCACCAGATTTGATCATGATCGTCCATTTGAGGAGCAGCATCGACCGCTAGATCCGTTGAGGGTTGATCTCCATCGTCGATCCAGCGAGATTCAGCCACAGCCACCATCCACCGTTTGATCTTGCACGTGGCAGTGCTTGGACCGTCCGATCAGCGTCGAAGACTCCTTCGTTGGGCGCTACCCGCATCTCAGCCGTCCATCCACCACATGGCGCCCATCCGTCGGTCGACTTAATAAAGGGTAATTTACCCTTAGGCCCTTCTCTTTAGTTTAATTTCAGTTTAGTTTGTAATTATTTTTAGGATTTTATTTGCGTTAGGGAACTTGCATGTTGGACCTTGAGCTTTATTTTATTTGCATATAAGCCCCTGTGTGTGGTGTGTCACGTGCTTCGACACGTGGTTTTCTGGGCTATTTGCACTTTGCTTTCTGTAGTTCTGGTTGGTTATGGAATGAATGAATACTTTTGGATAATTGCTTTTATACCCCTGTGCGTGAATTAATTGTGCATGTGCGCTTTTTATTGGGTATTTTACAAACAAGCCCTCGGACTTTTGGTACCTGTTACCAAATAGCCCCCGGAACTTGTTTTTATTACATTTAGGTCCCTGAGTGCCTCAGGCACGCGTCACGCGCGTGTTTTCCTGGATATTTTGCACCGGACCCCCCAGAGCTTTGGGTATTTGCACTCAGGTCCCTGTGCACAGTACCTAACTTATATTTTTGAATAAAATAGCAAATCAACTCCAAATCTAATGAAAATTGGATACATGGCTCCTGCCATTTTGTAAAATTTTCTGGAATTTTTGGAGACATTTTTGTTTTGTTTTGATATTTTTAAAAATTCAAAAACATCCATTTTCGTTGCTGTTTGATTTTAACAATCACAAAAAAATATTAAAACCTATCTAAAAATTTCAAAAAAAATTAGCTACTGATTTTTTTGGCTTGCTTGATTTTCTAGCCAATTTTGGCTATTTTGCATTACATAAAACTCATAGAAATTGAAAAACACCTAAAAATTCATAAAAATTCTAATAAATAATCTAAAAACCCAAAAATAATAATTCAGGTGCCCAAATTTTCCTTGTTTCTTTCTCTTTACAGGAAAATTATCTCCAGGCTTATAGGGGACGTTTAGATATTTTATCTAAGTCCTTTAAGTTTGGCTGGTACCTTTGTTTTCTCACTTTGTTTCATTTTTAGAAAATTAAATAAAAATCAGAAAAATCCCAAAAATTCACTAAAAACAGTAAAAATTATAAAATACACAAAAATATTTTATTTGAATTTTTGCTTGATTTTTGATGCATTAAATAAATAGTTGAATTGCCTTGCTTTCTTATTTTCCTCATTTTCTTAATACATTAAAAATCCAAAAAAATATAAAAAGAATTAAAAACCACCAAAAATACCTTTTTCTTTTCTTTTGTTTTCTTTTTGACTACTTCGTAGGTCACGAGGCCATTACGTGCTCCTTGTGTTCAACCCTGGTCGCTATACCAGGTTAATAAAATAGCAAGACCGCTATTGATTTCGAGTTGATTTTATCTTATATTGGTGGTCTCTTTTTCTGGATTGACACACCGAGTCTGATTGCTTGGGTCGCAATGACCATTTAGTACCTTATACCCGAGCCTTCATTCGTGTCATCAGAATGGCGCCGTTGCCGGGGAGCATGGCTTAGTAGTTTTCGGTTTATTTTCATTTTCTTTTTCGCAGCTTTCCGCGGCTCTTTCAGAGTCCGCGGCTTTTCGCGGCTTTTTGTTTTTATTTTTGCTTTATTTTGTTCTGTTTTATATTCTTTTATTTTTGTTTTTGTTTTTGAGTGTTTCTTTTATTTGGCATTTTTTTGCACATATATCCTGTTTTATTTTCTTATTATTATTTGATTATTTTTGTTGGACTGACCACTTGTCTCCTTTCTTGCGAGGGCCCGAGAACCGAGGCGGCTGATTTCGAGAAGCTGGCGCAACTGAGGGACTTGGAGGCGGCTCCCTTCTACACGGAGCCGCAGGAGAGCGTGAGAGAGTAGACGAGCGGGCAACGATTAGCGTAGTTTTTATTTTCATTTTATTTGATTATCTGTAATAATACTGGGACACTCAAAGACTTTGGACTTCTTTCTCGGGTCTGTTTCACCGAGCACTGGTGTGCTCGGGGGACCCAGTAGCTAGTTTAGATTTTTCGCGGCTTTTCCGCGGCTTTTGTTTTCTTCGCTGCCTTTTACGGTTTTACGCGGTTTTTATCGAGCCCCTAGACTTAGGATTTTCTGCTTGACTGTGCCGTAATTAGTAGTATCCCCACACCTAATTGCTTGCATGTTCCTATAATGCGATTAATTGGACCTACTAATAATTCACTAATAAAAATAACTGACTCATACCCTTCGTAGCCTGCGTGCCGTAGCCTGCCCTGCCAAGCGCTGCTCCTGAACCCGATGTGTCAGGAGGAGGAGGGGTAGACCGAGACCGGACCTTTGGCTTGAAGGATCGGTGACCAGTTAGATTGTTCTTCGAGTAGACTTTCTTGTTTAGGACTCGATTTTCACCGATGCACCATATAGGTAGTTTACTTTTTGTCTTTACATTTCTGCGTGGATCACTTGCATGTAGAGTGCTGGAGGAAGGTGCGCATTTCTATCTTTGCATGCATCATTGATTTCATCGTGCATCGGCTTTTTCTTCTTCTCCCCTTTGTTTTCCAGGAGAACCGAAAAATTCGTTAGGCCTTTTGTTTTTATTGAAAAAAATTAAAAAGAAAAACCATAAAATTAGGACTGCTAAAACTATTGACCCTAAAAGACACCTGACTTGAAAATTTTGTCTTGGGGAGAGCAACCCCCTCATTGGTTGGTTTGATTGCGCGAGAGAGTGACCCGCACACTGGGTAGAGCCCTCCGGTGCTATTCCCGACTGATTACCGACTTTTCCGTGCGGGCCAGTCGGTTGGGGTAGCATCGGGTATCCCAACAGGTCACGTAAGTGCTCTGATAGATTGTTTGTTCACCTAATAAAATTTGACAAGATAATTTGACCGAGCATTTACGGTCTTCAGCTCGCGTTGCGTTGGTGAACAGAGGGTTTGGTTGCCGATCATAGTTTCTCTAGATCTCATCCACCTTACTCGTCAGATCACGATGATGGGTAGACGCTCTCTTAAGCAGCCTCTAGCTGCACCGCTTTCGGGCACGTCTACCCGTTCATCTAGGTTGGCCCGCGAGAGCCGAGACCAGCTCTCCGAGCCCGAGTATGACTCCGCCCTGTTCCCCCTCGACCCCCTTTCTTTCGGTTCTGAGAGACATGAGCCAGAGGAGATACTAGCAGACTTATCAGCACCTGAGTTTGGCTCATTTGATTTTGCAGACACCATGGCCGGCAGTTCAGAGGATCGCTCCCGAGGTCCACAGCATGAGCACTTTGTGCTAGACCAGGGCGCGATCAACTCCACCCTGATCGCCTCCCTAGAGACCGTTCAGCAGCAGTTGAGGGATCAGGGAGAATTCATGCTCGATATGAGGAGAGAGATGGAGAAGATGCGAGCAGAGAGAGCAGAGCGAGAGCAGAGGAGAGACGGGCTGAGGATTCCAAACGATGCATCCGCAGCAGCCGCAGCAGCCGCCGCCGCAGCGGCAGCCACCGCGGCAGGCGGAGGAGAGCCACCGAGACCAATGAGGGAGTTGCACAACCCCGGATTGATGTTGATGCACCACTGGGTCATACTTCCAGCCATCGTGGGGGACTTCAAGTTCCCCCCGAACACCTTGCAGTTACTCCCCCGCTTCCTCGGACTCGCTATTGAGGAGCCCCATCTTCACCTCCAGGAGTTCCTCATGATTTGCAGCACTATCCACGATCGTCAGGTGGACCAGGATACGATTCAGATGATCGCCTTCCCTTTTTCCTTGGCAGAAAGAGCAGCCACCTGGCTGAAGCATTTGGGGAAGTTTGTTTACACCTGGGAGCAGCTCCGCACCGAGTACTTACACAAGTACTATCCACTCGGGCGGACCAATGCAGCGAGAGCCCTCATCAGCAACTTCTCCATACTCCCCAACGAGCACTTCCATGAGGCATGGGAGAGGTTCCGTGAGCTGACTGATCGATGCCCGCACCACGACATTTCGATGCCCAACCTTGTGTAGAGCTTCTTCAGCAGGCTGACACCAGAGCTCCAGGGCTTGGTGAATGCTTCTTGTGGCGGGTCTTACTTCGCCAAGGATCACGACCAGGTCTGGGCCATCTACGAGGAGATGGCCAAGAAGTAAATGGTGATGTCCCAGACCAGGTTATATACTCAGGGCAGACCCCAGCAGCAGCCAGGACCCGTGCAGTACCAGAGGATAGCACGGGTCGACGCCGGTCCATCCAGTTCATCCGCAGTAGCAGCAGCACAGGCAGAGTCATCAGCTGCAGATATCAGTATCATCAGTGAGAAGTTGGATCGGATGGAGCTGATTGAGAAGAAGCAGTGCCAGGGCATCACTCAGATGGAGCAGATGGCACAGACTCTGAGCGACATGAAGACCCAGCTCATGTGTCTCCAAGAGGCATAGACGGCTTCACAGCCCCGTCTTCAGTCGCGAGGCGATCACGGTGGCAGCAGCAGCTCGTCCCAGCGCTCCAGCTCACACCAGCAGCCTAGACAGGTTCACATTGTACAGGCGGAGCCATACCAGCAGCAGCCCTCTTACCCGTCACCACCATCTCCAAACTTGCAGATGGTGGTATACCAGCCAAATCAGCCTCTTGCAGTACTCCCGCCAGCCCAGTACGATGCAGAGCCGTTGATGGATGTCAATGGGATTTGGTATGACTGTCCTCAGCCTGGGATCCGACGAGACCATCCCAGATTCAGGTGGGGGACCGGAGGTGCCTGATAACGCTCCCGCACCCTATGTTAACTCGGTCAAATTAATGTCCAAATTAATGTTAAGTGTTCGTTGCAGTCGGATACGAGAGATTAATCAAAAACCACTTAAATCAGATTTTAATCAATTTTAAGCGGTGATATTTTTTTACTTGGTGGAGTCCAAGGTCGATCTCAGGGAGGCAACTGTCTCCTTAGGTGAATTAAAGCAATTCTTCAAGTGTTGATGTTTGAGAATCAATATTTTTTTTTGGTCTTTTTAATTTTTATGCAGACATATGCAGACAAGGTGAGCCAATTTAGCGTTTAATTTGATTGATGTATCAAATGAAGTCCAAAAATAATGAAAATTGGCCAGATGATTATTTATGAAGAAAATGACCTACACTAATTTTTTTTGGAATTTTTCGACTCAAAATAAATTTTCTGTGAATTAAATGAACAGACAGAGTGGTTTTCAGTATTTAATTTTTAATAAATATCAAATCACAATTTTTCCAAGAACTAAAATTATCCTAGGTGGGTCTAGTGATAAGGGACCTAGGAAAATTAACAGGACTTAAATTTACTGTGAAATGAATTAATTAAAATTAATTTAAGAAAATCAGTAAACCATTTATTTAGGCCTCGATATGCGTGCAAAAGCTATGAAATTTTTATGGTGTGTTAGAAATGAAGTCCTTAAGCTACTGTGAATTTTTGGTGATTTTTGAAGGCACAGATAATTAATTAAAAATCAAAAGGCATCACTGGGCAAAATATGTCAACAATGAACCAATTAATTCATTAATAATTCAAATAAGCCTACAAAAATAAGACACGTGTACTAACAGATGGAGGACAAAATTTCCAACAACATGCAATTTTTCGAATCTCAAAATGATGAAAAATGAACTCTAGGGACACGTGCAAACACAAGGGTGTAAATGCAATACTAGAAATTGAAACTTCAATAATTAAATATGCTGACAGGGACTAAAATGCAATTACCGATAACATGCAGGACTTGTATGCAATTTCTCCACGAGACACTTGCTCCTCACGTGGGGTCTACTTCACAGGGACCTTCTTGTAATTTCCAAAAGCTTCGGGGGCGTCTGTGCAAATAACCCAGGTCGCACGTGCTCCTCACGTGGCCGACCTAGGTTCGGCGGGCGTTGGAGGCTTGGAGCGAGGGTCGGGTCCTCTGGAGGTTCGGACTAGCCTCGGTGCAGCTTCGGGTCACCCGAGCCTAGGCTTGGAGGCCGAGGCTCGGATAAGGAGACGTGGCGGCCTGAAGGCCCTTGGATCAAGATGGATCCAAGGGATGTCGATGAAGATACGTGGCGACTGGCGAGGCGTCGATCAGAAGCGCGATGAACGGTTGAGGACTGTCGCGGTGGTGGAGTACGTGGCGGGACGAGGACCGTTTGATCGGATGATCGAACGGCCGCTGCTTCTTCGTCTCTAATGGTCCTCCGCCGCCTGCGGAGGAGAAGGCGGTGCTCCGGTGAAGGTCGCCTAGCTCCGCCTCGGTTGCCAAGCGCTGATGAAAAGCTTCGTCAGCTCCCACGTAGCTCGGAAGAAGCGGAAGTGCACGGCGAAGCCTCCGGTGGCCTCTGGATCCTGGGAGAGGTGCTGGAGCTCTGTGTCGATGAAGCTCGAAGGGAGCTCCGGCGAGGCTCCGGCCAATGACGAATTTAGGACCTGCAAAGGGTTAGACGTATAGCCGAGGCGTGCAGGTGTTCGTGGAGGAGAATGGAGTGATCGGCGAGGCCTGAGGCGAAGGGAGGTGGTCGGGTGACGGAGCTCCGGCCAGGTGGCGGAGCTGAAGGTCGATGGATGGTGGAGTAGAGTGTCTGAAGGTGTAGAGAGGCCAGCGAGGATCAGAGCTTCAACACGAAGCTCGTCGGAGTGATTGGGAGGCGCGAAGATGGCTGGTGATGGCGAATAAAAGCGGAGAAAAACCAAGAAAAAGAAGAAGAAGATTGGAGGACGGATGAAGGGAGTTACCTGGGGAATGGGGCTCAGCTTTGAGCTCCAGGTCGTCGCTCAAGGGATCGGTAGGGTCCCGAGCTCTAGCAGCTGCTCGAGGGAGGCTGCGGCACGGCGGTGGCGGCTGTGGATCTCGCCGGAGTTGGATCTCTGTCGTCGCTCGACAAATCGACCAATTGCTGTCACCAATAGGAAGCTTGGAGCTCGAGGGACCTCCCTGGAGTGGCGGATGGGGATGAACGGTGCCGGTGGCTGGGTATTTATAGGGAGAAGGAGGTGGTCTGGCTGGGTGAGTGGCGAAGTTGGTGGCCGTCGTGGGGCGAGTGTGGTGGAGATGGTGGTGCTCGAGGGAGCTGGCGAGGGAGAGGGACGAGTGGGGGATGTCGTGGGGAGGTCAGCGGCCGGAGGAGATGGCCGACGTGTGTCCAGAAAAGGAAAGGGGGCACCCCTCCCGCAAGGCAAGGGACGTGGGGGAGAGGGGCGCCTGGAGGTAGGAGACGAGGTCTCCACCGTTGGATCTTGTGATCCAATGGTGGAGATCAGAGCGTGGACTGACGGTGGTGATTCGATCAGGGAAGGAGCGATCAGAGGCGGATGGAAGCGCCACGTGGCGCGCTGTGGCTTCGGCGGTTACGAACGGCTATGATGGATAGTGGGGGTCGATCGAGTGGATGAGGATCACGGGGGAAGCATCGGCTGAGATGGAAGATCAGACGCGCGATCCAACGGTGGATGGATGCACCACGTGTCTGGCTGAGGAAGAGGCGCAAATGGAGGGATCAGATGGAGCGCGGGGGAGATCTGACGGCCAGGAGAAAGGAGGCGCGTGGAAAGAACTGGACCGTTGGATCAGAAGCGCGATCCAACGGCGGGAGGCGCGGGCGGATGAGGCGATGGGCAGCGGGCCGCGTGGCGCAATCAGAGGGCGCCACGTGGCCTGCTGTGAATGGCTGGATGAAGAAACACGTGTAGAGAGAAGAGAAAGCCGAATTTGGAAAAACTCAAAACATGAAAGTTGTAGATCTTGATGAGATCTACAAGTTTCATGTTGACCAAAGACGGGGATGAGGTCAAATATGATACATAAATACAAAGATACATAAATATACATATGTAGTATACAAAATGACCCAAAAACCCAAGTTTCTCATACAAGCTCCAATTTCAATGAAATTAGTCTCATTTTGAAGGTCTTTTAATATGTAGTCTTCTAAGAGTGAGTAGACCTAATTAGGAGTTTGTATGAGGGCTTTATTTGTGTTTTAATGTACAAGGGTTCTCCGGCTATTGTGGCTATTCTACAAGGGTGATTTTTAGCAATCTTCCCTATATTATTAAGGAATATATACATATATTATAGAGAAGAAGTTATTTTGATGAAGAGGTATTTTACAGGGGATTTTTGGCTTCTTATTTAAATGCAGATGAGCTGCTAAAATGCATGAATTATGGATGCATGCATGAGTGTTATTTATGCAAGATAAAAGGAAATATGCCTCTATTTTCTCGGGAACACGGCTCTATTTTTGACTTTTGATGTGATGAATCACAGATTCATCAACCCCCTATACTTAAACCTTGCTCGTCCCCGAGCAACTAAAATGAAATGCAAGAGTGAAATGATTTTGGGTTCCATACCAAGGTCATGAACAAAAGTTGAAAAATGGAGCCTGACTCAAACTTTGGATTAATTGTGTGGCGGAACCTTATTTGGACCTGGACTTAAGACCTAACAGACTTCAAGTTCCACAAGTCTTCTATTCAAGACGCCTCAATAGTCAGGTCAGAACAAGTCCTCAAACGCAAATTTCTGATGACTATGATTCTTACTTGTACTGTGTAAGTGAGATGTAACTCTCCACATCAGAAATGACTCGGAACCAGCCTCCTCTAACAAGGTAACTCAATAACCCGGTCCAGTAACTCTTTCCTCGAGGAGCGGGGTATTCCCTTCTAAGTTCAAGTGCGACCAACTCAAGAGGAGGGGGTAGAGAAAAGAATGGACGGTGGCCAGTGTAGCCACCTATCCCGGGATGCCTGACCAGTGTAGCCAAGTCATCCAGCTGCATTTCTTTACTAGTATACAGGCTCCGACAGGTATTTTATTTTTTTCTTGAACCTGTCTGATTTTTTTGGAGTTTTTGCATTTTTTTTTTCAACAGCAGCATGTACATCAGGAATTTTTCCTCTTGAGTCAGTAGACTATCCCACTTTTGAAGCATTATTGCAACCCACAGCACCCTGTCCTTAGATGTCAACACCACTAGACTAGGTTGAGACGCACTTCCCTCCCTAGAGGAGGACGGATGTTTCCACCCGTGTGCTACTCCAAGTTAAAGGATTCTACCTCCTCACCACCTCATCAGTGAAGAGCTACGTGCATAGTGCTTGTCCAAGTTAGGTCATTATCTATAAGAATCCTGCGTATGCACGAGATATTCTACTTAGACTGGTTAAGATGACATGTGAACATAGACATGCGGACTCAAAGAATTAAGTCTCTTGACCTGAGAAATCTTAACTCCAGTTCCTATAAGGTTCCTCTGAAATTAGGTGAATTAAGGTCAAATCAAGTCCATCCTCAATATTTACTCATAACTTGGTCTAGAACCCACTAACTTTTCACTTTGCATATGCAAGGTATGCAGATGAGATGAGATGTCATGCTATGGAAATGCAAGACTCTTGTTATTTTTTTTATGCAAAGATGATATGCGAGAGTAAATAAGAAGCCTATATTAAAAAAAAAATTCATTTTTACCCACCCGTAATTATTGTAAATATATATACAAAAATACGCGAAAGTACGAGCTATGGGTAAAGTATATATATAATATATACACGCCCCCCTATACTTAGCGTGTGTTATGTCCTCAGAGCACGAAGAGCGAGGAAAAAGACATAGCTCGTGCTAAGCGTAGGAGAGCCCAAAGAGGAATAGAAAGTATAGAAGTCGTCTCGCCCCCCTATACTTAGGCTCTGACAGCCTAAGTGTAGCAGAAGATCAGTAATGGGGCGGACGAGGGATAGATGAGTGTATAAAGCGGGCATCGGTTCCCCCTATACTTAGGCTTTAGTCAGCCTAAGTATAGGACCGGAATGAGTGTGAGAACCGATGTGATTTGGAGAATGTACAGTGACTCGATTCGGGTTACCCCTCCCCCCTATACTTAGGATTTGGTCATCCAAAGTGTAGTCCAAGATAATGGTTCGATGATGTGGGGATGGGTTACCGGAATCGTGGAGGTAAAGGATAGGATATACAGGAAGAATGAGATATATACAAATGAGTCGGTCTGAATCTTTTGAAGATGCTGCTGATGGCTGGAGTTCATTGCTGCAAGGTCCCATACGCGGCTTGAGATGTATCTGCTGTATCTGTCTCGCGTATGAATACAATCTCCTCTACATGGACTAACTGTTCATTGGATTCGACGAAGTGCTTCAACAGCTGTCCATTAACTAGGAATGTCGGTGCGTCATCTACGAGATCTGAGATCTCGATACAACCACTATCATGCACCGTTCGGACAACGAATGGTCCCGTCCACTTAGACTTTAATTTGCCTTGGAAAGTCTTCAGCCTGGCATTGAACAACCATACCTTCTGTCCAGGAACAAAGGTCTTTCGTCTGATATATCTATCGTGCCAACGCTTCACTTTGTCCTTGTACACCACACTGTTGTCGTATGCTCGGTTTCTGACTTCCGCAAGCTCATTCAGATCCATGTCTCTCTGTTTCTGGCCCAGGTGTGTGTTCCAGTTGACCTTCTTTATTGCCCATTCTGATTTGTGCACTAACTCTACGGGCAAATGGCACGGCTTTCCGAATACCATTCGGAATGGGGAGGTGCCTAACGGTGTCTTGTAAGCCGTCCTATACGCCCAGAGGACTTGATCCAAGATCTGAGACCAGTCCTTCCTGTCCGGGCGGACAAGCTTTTGCAATATGGTTTTCACCTCCCTATTGGACACCTCAGCCATACCATTAGTTTGTGGGTGGTAAGGACTCGCGACACGGTGTTCGATGCCGTAGTCCTTCAGGAGTTTCTTCACCTCCCGATTCACAAAGTGGCTACCCCCATCTGATATCATCATTTTGGGGATCCCGAACCTAGAGATTATGTGCTCTCTGATAAATTTACAGACAGTCCTGCTGTCTGCGGCTCGGGTCGGGATAGCCTCCACCCATCTGGATAGGTAGTCAACCGCAAGAAGGATGTATTCGAATCCGTGGCTGACAGGGAATGGGCCCATGAAATCGATGCCCCAGGCGTCAAAGACATCACAAATGATGACCGGCTGCATTGGCATCTCATCCTTGGAACCAACGGTTCCTCCCATTCTCTGGCAAACTGGGCACGACTTCGCGAAGGCGGTGGCATCACGAAACAGAGTCAGCCAGTAAAAACCACACTGAAGTACCTTCCATGCGGTCCTCTTCCCGGAGTGGTGTCCTCCTGCCTCTAAGCTATGGCATAAAGAAAGGACACTCTGGTATTCCTCCTGAGGAATACAACGCCTCCAGACACAATCCGGTCCTTCAAAGAAAAGGATCGGATCCTCCCAATGGTAGTGTCTAGCGTCCGACTTTAGTCGGTCGATTTGGCTCTTGGGCCAATCCTCGGGAACTTTCTTGGAAACAAGATAGTTCACGATATTGGCGTACCATGGGAGTGAGTCGATAACAAAAATCGACTCGTCAGGGAAGGAGTCTCGAATTGGGGAAACCTCAGAAGTATTAAGATTTTCGAGACGAGAGAGATGATCGGCCACTACGTTCTTCTTTCCAGGTTTATCACGGATGTCCAAATCAAACTCATGGATAAGTAAAATCCAACGAAGAAGACGCGCCTTCACGTCCTTCTTCTCCATCAAGTATCGTAGTGCCGTATGGTCTGTGAACACAGTTACCTTGGATCCGATTAAATGAGATCTGAATTTGTCCAAGGCGAACACTACCGCAAGCATTTCCTTTTCGGTAACTGTATAGTTACGCTGAGCAGAATCAAGCACTTTGCTTGCGTAGTGAATTGCAAACGGGACGCCATCTCTTCTTTGTCCCAATACAGCCCCAACAGCATAATCTGAGGCGTCCGTCATGATCTCAAAAGGTAGAGACCAATCTGGGGCTTGTAAGATGGGTGCGTCCATGATCATTCCTTGCAACAGCTTAAAGGCCTCAAGACATTTGTGATTTACAATAAACTCCGTGTCTTTGCCTAAAAGCTCAGTTAGCGGTCGGGCAATTTTAGAGAAATCTTTGATAAATCTTCGATAAAATCCGACATGCCCGAGGAACGACCGCAACTGCCGTACGTTGGTTGGTGGCTGGAGTCGTCTGATCACGTCCACCTTGGCAGGGTCAACCTCCATTCCTCTCTTGGAGATGACATGCCCCAACACTATACCCTCCGTCACCATGAAGTGACTTTTCTCCCAGGAGAGCACCAGATTGACCTCACAACATCTTTTGAGGACTCGGTCCAAATTCCTAAGGCAGGAATCGAAAGAGTCGCCGTGGACCGAGAAGTCATCCATGAAGACTTCCAGGAATTCGCCAACCATTTCGGCGAATACAGCAATCATGCACCTTTGAAAAGTACCTGGAGCATTGCATAGCCCAAAAGGCATGCGCCTGAAAGCATAGGTACCAAAGGGGCATGTGAACGTGGTCTTTTCCTGGTCCTCTGGAGCTATGGCTACTTGATTGTAGCCCGAGAACCCATCAAGGAAGCAGAAGAATTCCTTCCCCGCTAATCTTCCTAGGATCCGATCAATGAACGGTAGGGGGAAATGATCCTTCTTCATCGCGGCATTCAAGCGTCTGTAATCCACACAGACGCGCCACGACGTGGGTACTCTCGTCACGATCTCTTCTCCGTCCTCGTTGGTGGTCGTCTGAATTCCCGACTTCTTCGGGACAACATGGATTGGGGCCACCCACCTAGAGTCGGAGATTGGATAAATAAAACCCGCATCGCACCATTTTTCTATCTCTTTCTTCACAACCTCTCGTAAATTTGGATTCAACCGGCGTTGGAATTCACGAGAGGGTGGGTTTGGCTTCATTTTCCAAGTAAATATGGTGCGAACACAGAGCGGGATTTATCCCGTGGAGATCGGAAATGCTCCAGCCTATTGCCTTGCGGTTTTTCTCCAGAATCTCTAGCAAGCGAGATTCTTGCTCCTCGGTCAATTGCGAACTGATAATGACCGGAAACTTCTTGTCTTGGCCCGCAAGGAAGGCATACTTCAGAGTTGTGGGTAAAGGTTTGAGCTCAGGGATGGTATGATCGTCTAAGAAGTCTGGCTCAATCTGATCTGGTTCGGTGTTGGAAGTGGCTGGATCTTGTTTTGTAGTGGCTGCCACCAAGCTCGGCTCTGGAGTCGGATCGTCAAAGGTCTCCATGCAATCGGCAAATGCCTCGTCCGACTCGTCATCCTCATCTTCCGATTGTCCTAAGGATGTAAGGACTGACAGGCCCAACTGGGCCTCTACGTCATCGAAGATGTAGGGCGATGCAGGCTCAGAGATGTACTCGTTCCTAACGATCTCGCAGACTGACTCATGCACTGGATTATCTTCAACGGAGATGGACATATCGGTGCTGGCTGGGTTCTGTCTCCATGGCCCAACTAAGTCTACATGCTCCCAGTCTGTTTCGAGAGAAGAGTATTCGGTGCTGGATTCGGAGTCCGGTCTCTGCCATCTTGTTTGCTTCATCTCAAGTTCCTCATCTCCGCCTGGAGTTTGGAACTGAATTTTCCCATTCTTATAATCGAATAAGGCCCCTGCTGTTCTGAGGAAGGGCCTACCTAGAATGATTTGGGAATCTATCCAATTACGAGGGGTTTCCATATCGAGGACAGTGAAGTCCACCATGTATTCTTGACCCTCGACTTTGATCACAATGTTCCTTAACTCTCCTTGGGACCTCTTAGTAGATTTGTCAGCAAACTGAAGGATAGCTCTAGATTTTCTGAGAGGTCCGAGATTGAGCCGCTCATAGAGGGCTGTGGGCATTGAGTTGATCGAGGAACCATTGTCCAGGAGAGTGCGTGCAAACGCGATGTCATCAACATGACTCACTACGTAGTGTGCACCCATGTCTCTTCGTTTCCGAGGAAACAAGTTTTTTATTGCACAAGTCGTGGCTACTGATAGAACGTGTTTCTCAACACGGCTTTTGGTCTTCCTGCTAACCCTAGTAGGTGTGCATCTCACCTTAAGGTATTTTTAGAATGCAGGGGTCATTTCCACGAACTTGTCAAAGGGGATTGTGACCTTGATGTGTTTATTGCAAAACTCAGCCATCTCAGGGTCATCTTTTTGGATTTTTTTGACTTTCTTCTTCCCACCCTTGAGAGCTTGGGGGAAAGGGATTATTAACTCAGGTTCTGGAACTGAAATATCTTCATTAACTGCTGGAACTGAGTTCTGAACAAGACTCTGACTCGGACTTTTATACAGACTCTGACCCGGACTCTGACAAAAAGGAAAATGCTTGGGCGAAACCGGTGATGCTTCCTCCGCTTCTTCTGGATGGTCCTCCTCAGATGGAGGTGCGGGCTCATCGGTGTCGTCAGACTCTGGATGACTGCGGGGCTGGTGCTTCGAGGGCTCTGATGTCCTCTTCTTCTGCTGGCGGTGGCGGTGGTGATGCTCCTCCTCTTCTTCCTCCGAATTCTCCTCAGGTAGAGTTTCGGAGGTTCCTTCTCTTTGCGCCCGTGCCCGATCAGGTATGGTCACGGTCCTTCCGCTCCTGAGGGACATATGGTTAACATTATCATACGAAAGGATCTCATGTTCAGATAAATAATTATCTGAATAGTATACCTGATCTCGGGGTCGATTCTGGCCCTGCTGCATGCTGTTTGGGTTGGCCTGAACCTGTGCGGGAATTGGAGTCCTAGGCGCCATTTGTTGGTCCTGAGCACGAGAGACCCGATTGATGTCGGTTCTCATGTCCAGGTAGTCATGTTGCATCTGCTGGACCCTATCAGACAGGGTCTGGATCGCCAAGGTGAGGGACTCCAATTCGGTGGGCTGGGCTGGCTGCTGAGTGGATGCGGTCCTGAACTGGCCCTGCTGGCCGTGCCGATACTGCTGCTGATAGGGCGGTGCTGGCCCCTGCTGGTAGGTGCGCTGCTGCGGCTGGTACCCCTGTTCTGGCCTGGACTGGTATCGCGGGATTGTGACGGGCCTGGTCTCCTGGTAGACTGGGGTTGGGCGATGTGCCTGATCCTTCCCCATCTCGATTTGCCGGACTAGCGGGTCACGGCTATACCAGAGCCCGTTGATCTCGTAGACGGGCGGAGGCTCCTCGTATTCAGTTGTCCCTGGTGGGGGTGCATGATGGTTCGGCTGGGTATAGGTCTGATCCCAGCTGCTCTGAGACCCCGGTGCCTGTTCCTGTACAAGATGGACTCGATGTACAGGTACAGGTGGTGCAGAAGGGGTAGGTAGCTTAATCTTGGCTACCTTTTCAGAGAGTTCCTCCACCTTCTTTGGAAGGCTCGAAAGAGACTCCATCTCCGCGACTCTCTTGTGGATCTGCTCGACCATGGTAAGCTTGTCTGCAATCATCCCCATGCTGGGGATGAGGTCCTCCGTCAGATCTGCAACAGTCCTTCTAGTTGTCTCATTGGATAGAATCGAGGGAGACAACTGATAGGCCCTTGTGGCCTGTGACCTGCCGGTTTCTGCCATCTGCTCTAGGATTTTCCACACGACGTGCTCGTTCTTGTTCAGATAGCTTCCTCCAGAGGCGGCACTGACTAACCCCTGCATCTCTGGGGTTAGACCGCAGAACAAGGTCTGGACTAAGATTGCCTTAGAAATGCCATGGCATGGGCATTTCTGTACTAAGTCATTGAACCTGTCCCAAGCCTCATGGAACGGTTCGCAGGGTCCTTGGGCGAAGCTGGCAATCTTTGTTCGCATCTGATTGGTTCTACTGAGTGGGTAGAACTTCTTCAAGAAGAGGTCCTTGAACTGCATCCAGGTAGTACATACCACCCCTAGGTTTTTCAGCCAATGTGCAGCCTTATCTCCTAAGGCAAACGGGGTGGCCTTCAGCCGGATATAATCTTGGCCAACATTGGGATGGCTAAGATTGTTGCAGACTAGTTCGAAGTCACGGAGGAAAGTGTAAGGCTCTTCACTGAGGTTTCCGTTAAACTTCGGCAGCAGGCTAAGGAAGTGGGGCTTCAGCTCGAATGCCTGGTCGGGAACTGCAGGTGCTAGCCAATTTTGGATCTCGTTCTCCGCCGGGTTGTAGGTATCGACCATTGGTCGGTCCATCCCTTCAGCTACTATTATCTGCCCCATTCGTGCAGTGAGATCGGCATTTTTCTGTTCAGCTTCAGCAAGGCGTCTAAGAATCTGTCTCATCTGGTCCTCATCGGGCGGCATCCTTGGCGGCATTTCTCCCTCTAGTTCTGGAGATTGGAAAATAAGGTCGGTGTTAGAGGGTGAATCAAGGAAGGGATTCCCGAGGCAATGGTCTTCCTCGGTAATCTCAGAGGAGATAAAAGGGTTGGTTTGAGAGTAACCACCCTGAGCATGAGGGAACCAGGACTCAAGAGGGTCATGAGTCCTGGGTGGTTCGAGGTGTGCTCGGACCGAGAAAGACGAGTTACTTGGGGAACTCATAGAGAGATCAGTGAATAGTGCGTCGAGGTCTCCCCAGTCACTCATCTTGGTGAAGCAAGAAGAAGATAGGATTTTACTCCTACCTGAAGCAAGCACAAGATCAATCCAAGACCCTGGATTCACACTCACACAGTGAAGGACTCAAAGTTGAGTCCAATTTATCTTGTAGTTTTTAAGTGTGAATTTCAAGCAAATTTAGCAAGGATTACGCGGCCTAGAGGGAAGTCGGCTCAGAGCCGGATGCGTCTTCCCTGTTTATCCTGTCGTCTAAGATACCGCCGCTCCTTCCTTTCTTCGCTCCTATCCCAAGCCGATGGATTCAGTGACCACGCCCCTATCTACCTGCAAGCAGGCGGAGGCTGACAAGGCCGGAACTTCACCCCGGGGGGTTACTGGCAGCTTGTCGCGAAGTACCGCAATTTCGCCCCTATCTACCTGAGACAGGCGGAGGCTACTTGGTACTAGTCAAAGAATCTGAAAATATCCGGCTCGTGATATTTGCTAGGATCAGTTAGAGCGTGATATGGAAGACGGGGATTTGGGCTCTACCTTAGGGTGTTCACACACACTCAGGTACCCTCACTCAGCCTGAAAACAAGGTCGGGGATTAGTCTTCCGCAAACAATTTTCAGCTTTTATTCCCTTTTTTGGTCAATACTGTTAGCAGTCCCGATTTTAAGTTAAGTTATCACTTTAATTTATCCACCACAAAGCACGCCTATCGGACAGTCCCAATTTCCTTTTTAATTTAAATGAGAAAATCAGAGGGGGAAATCGAGAAAAGCTGATGCAAGTTGAAATCAATGATGCGTATGCTAAGTAGAGAGTACTTACAGTGATCCCTTCGCTTGTTGATGCAGGATGCAATACAGAATTGAAAACTTTATTCTACATGCAAATGCAGGCGATGAAAGCTGCTCCTAGACAGGCAGTTCTATTAGCGTGAAGAACGGTTTAATTTTGACTAAGTCCTGCGGTCTAGGTGCGTCTTTTAAGTGTGTTGTGTGGTCCTATTGATTACGAGCACAAACAAGTCCTAGAGTGGCTCGAGGAGCCGCTAGTGCAAGCTAAATTACCAATCACCCACACAGCACACGGGACACGGTTTCCACTATATTTACACGCGCGAGATCCCAAACGGGAACCACTGGAAATAATGCAAAGGAAAAATAAACAAAAATTTACAATGCCTCTCTAATCACTCAATTAAAATTCTTGATCGTCGAAGCGTCCAAGACTCCTCGCGTTCCTCGCACAGAAAAAAAAAGTGAGGTCAGAGAGTGACTCAAAAAATGCAAAGAAATAAAAGAGAGAATAATTACAAGAAAACCGGGGGTCAGACTACCCGGGGATGAAAATCAACACTCAAAAATATGCTACAAATTAACCTAAGCCGTGCCTCCCCGGCAACGGCGCCATTTTGATAACGCTCCCGCACCGTATGTTAACTCGGTCAAATTAATGTCCAAATTAATGTTAAGTGTTCGTTGCAGTCGGATACGAGAGATTAATCAAAAACCACTTAAATCAGATTTTAATCAATTTTAAGCGGTGATATTTTTTTACTTGGTGGAGTCCAAGGTCGATCTCAGGGAGGCAACTGTCTCCTTAGGTGAATTACAGCAATTCTTCAAGTGTTGATGTTTGAGAATCAATATTTTTTTTTGGTCTTTTTAATTTTTATGCAGACATATGCAGACAAGGTGAGCCAATTTAGCGTTTAATTTGATTGATGTATCAAATGAAGTCCAAAAATAATGAAAATTGGCCAGATGATTATTTATGAAGAAAATGACCTACACTAATTTTTTTGGAATTTTTCGACTCAAAATAAATTTTCTGTGAATTAAATGAACAGACAGAGTGATTTTCAGTATTTAATTTTTAATAAATATCAAATCACAATTTTTCCAAGAACTAAAATTATCCTAGGTGGGTCTAGTGATAAGGGACCTAGGAAAATTAACAGGACTTAAATTTACTGTGAAATGAATTAATTAAAATTAATTTAAGAAAATCAGTAAACCATTTATTTAGGCCTCGATATGCGTGCAAAAGCTATGAAATTTTTATGGTGTGTTAGAAATGAAGTCCTTAAGCTACTGTGAATTTTTGGTGATTTTTGTAGGCACAGATAATTAATTAAAAATCAAAAGGCATCACTGGGCAAAATATGTCAACAATGAACCAATTAATTCATTAATAATTCAAATAAGCCTACAAAAATAAGACACGTGTACTAACAGATGGAGGACAAAATTTCCAACAACATGCAATTTTTTGAATCTCAAAATGATGAAAAATGAACTCTAGGGACACGTGCAAACACAAGGGTGTAAATGCAATACTGGAAATTGAAACTTCAATAATTAAATATGCTGACAGGGACTAAAATGCAATTACCGATAACATGCAGGACTTGTATGCAATTTCTCCACGAGACACTTGCTCCTCACGTGGGGTCTGCTTCACAGGGACCTTCTTGTAATTTCCAAAAGCTTCGGGGGCGTCTGTGCAAATAACCCAGGTCGCACGTGCTCCTCACGTGGCCGACCTAGGTTCGGCGGGCGTTGGAGGCTTGGAGCGAGGATCGGGTCCTCTGGAGGTTCGGACTAGCCTCGGTGCAGCTTCGGGTCACCCGAGCCTAGGCTTGGAGGCCGAGGCTCGGATAAGGAGACGTGGCGGCCTGAAGGCCCTTGGATCAAGATGGATCCAAGGGATGTCGATGAAGATACGTGGCGACTGGCGAGGCGTCGATCAGAAGCGCGATGAACGGTTGAGGACTGTCGCGGTGGTGGAGTACGTGGCGGGACGAGGACCGTTTGATCGGATGATCGAACGGCCGCTGCTTCTTCGTCTCTAACGGTCCTCCGCCGCCTGCGGAGGAGAAGGCGGTGCTCCGGTGAAGGTCGCCTAGCTCCGCCTCGGTTGCCAAGCGCCGATGAAAAGCTTCGTCAGCTCCCACGTAGCTCGGAAGAAGCGGAAGTGCACGGCGAAGCCTCCGGTGGCCTCTGGATCCTGGGAGAGGTGATGGAGCTCTGTGTCGATGAAGCTCGAAGGGAGCTCCGGCAAGGCTCCGGCCAATGACGAATTTAGGACCTGCAAAGGGTTAGACGTATAGCCGAGGCGTGCAGGTGTTCGTGGAGGAGAATGGAGTGATCGGTGAGGCCTGAGGCGAAGGGAGGTGGTCGGGTGACGGAGCTCCGGCCAGGTGGCGGAGCTGAAGGTCGATGGATGGTGGAGTAGAGTGTCTGAAGGTGTAGAGAGGCCAGCGAGGATCAGAGCTTCAACACGAAGCTCGTCGGAGTGATTGGGAGGCGCGAAGATGGCTGGTGACGGCGAATAAAAGCGGAGAAAAACCAAGAAAAAGAAGAAGAAGATTGGAGGACGGATGAAGGGAGTTACCTGGGGAATGGGGCTCAGTTTTGAGCTCCAGGTCGTCGCTCAAGGGATCGGTAGGGTCCCGAGCTCTAGCAGCTGCTCGAGGGAGGCTGCGGCACGGCGGTGGCGGCCGTGGATCTCGCCGGAGTTGGATCTCTGTCGTCGCTCGACAAATCGACCAATTGCTGTCACCAATAGGAAGCTTGGAGCTCGAGGGACCTCCCTGGAGTGGCGGATGGGGGTGAACGGTGCCGGTGGCTGGGTTGAGAAGGAGGTGGTCTGGCTGGGTGAGTGGCGAAGTTGGTGGCCGTCGTGGGGCGAGTGTGGTGGAGATGGTGGTGCTCGAGGGAGCTGGCGAGGGAGAGGGACGAGTGGGGGATGTCGTGGGGAGGTCAGCGGCCGGAGGAGATGGCCGACGTGTGTCCAGAAAAGGAAAGGGGGCGCCCCTCCCGCAAGGCAAGGGACGTGGGGGAGAGGGGCGCCTGGAGGTAGGAGATGAGGTCTCCACCGTTGGATCTTGTGATCCAACGGTGGAGATCAGAGCGTGGAGTGACGGTGGTGATTCGATCAGGGAAGGAGCGATCAGAGGCGGATGGAAGCGCCACGTGGCGCGCTGTGGCTTCGGCGGTTACGAACGGCTATGATGGATAGTGGGGGTCGATCGAGTGGATGAGGATCACGGGGGAAGCATCGGCTGAGATGGAAGATCAGACGCGCGATCCAACGGTGGATGGATGCACCACGTATCTGGCTGAGGAAGAGGCGCAAATGGAGGGATCAGATGGAGCGCGGGGGAGATCTGACGGCCAGGAGAAAGGAGGCGCGTGGAAAGAACTGGACCGTTGGATCAGAAGCGCGATCCAACGGTGGGAGGCGCGGGCGGATGAGGCGATGGGCAGCGGGCCGCGTGGCGCAATCAGAGGGCGCCACGTGGCCTGCTGTGAATGGCTGGATGAAGAAACACGTGTAGAGAGAAGAGAAAGACGAATTTGGAAAAACTCAAAACATGAAAGTTGTAGATCTTGATGAGATCTACAAGTTTCATGTTGACCAAAGACGGGGATGAGGTCAAATATGATACATAAATACAAAGATACATAAATATACATATGTAGTATACAAAATGACCCAAAAACCCAAGTTTCTCATACAAGCTCCAATTTCAATGAAATTAGTCTCATTTTGAAGGTCTTTTAATATGTAGTCTTCTAAGAGTGAGTAGACCTAATTAGGAGTTTGTATGAGGGCTTTATTTGTGTTTTAATGTACAAGGGTTCTCCGGCTATTGTGGCTATTCTACAAGGGTGATTTTTAGCAATCTTCCCTATATTATTAAGGAATATATACATATATTATAGAGAAGAAGTTATTTTGATGAAGAGGTATTTTACAGGGGATTTTTGGCTTCTTATTTAAATGCAGATGAGCTGCTAAAATGCATGAATTATGGATGCATGCATGAGTGTTATTTATGCAAGATAAAAGGAAATATGCCTCTATTTTCTCGGGAACACGACTCTATTTTTGACTTTTGATGTGATGAATCACAGATTCATCAGTGCCCAGCCCCAGCAGCATCCATCTGGTCAGGGAGGCCAGTACAGCCAGCAGAGAGATCACCAGCAGCAGCAGCCCCCAGTCTACCAGTCACAGCAGCAGTCATCCTTCGTTCCTCGTCCCTATCAGCAGGGACAGTCTTGGAGGCGAGAGCAGCCTCACCAGCCACACCAGCAGCAGCATCCTCCCTCTTACCCCTCTCACCAGCAGCAGCACCAGTTCCAGCAGCCTCACTACCAGAGAGGCTACCCGTCGGGCTCTCATGGTCCACCATACGAGAGCCCCGCCTTGGACGACATAGCCTGCCTCCTCACAGACCAGCAGGCTACTTTCAGACGGGAGATGGATGAGTTCCGCCAGGAGATGCAGGACATTGTGAGAGGGAAGGCCGCCATTCCTGCCCAGATAGAGCCGAATCCCAACAGCCTGAAGCGGAAGTCTGAGCAGGTAGTTTACACTGAGCATGCCACTCCTAGTGATCCGTTTGATGATATGTCTTCAGAATTTTTTGATGCTGATTTTGTCACACTTAGGAGCGGTAGGGCACTAGCAGGCGGCGTCTCAGCTGAGCGACATCATGAGGATACATCTAGAGCGCCAGATGAGGAGGAGGAGAGCGGTACTGAGGCCGCTCATGATGATGACAGTGGTACTGATGCCACAAGGATGCTGATTCTATAGGCAGTGCTGAGGCCGCCATTTCACCAGTTCGAGGAGGTGGTACTGACGCCACCCGAGATGCCGAGCCAGCGCGCGGTACTGAGGCCATGAGACGTCTAGCAGAGCCAGCCCGTGGTGGTACTGAGGCCACCGGTGTTCATTCTGAGAGAGTTGTTGTCTTTCCTCATTCTGATGTACCTCGGAACAATGTTGTGAATAAAGGAAAAGGTTTAGCTTACTATGGTCCCACTGTGGTGCTTGATGTATGTGCGGATCCAGCCGTCGAGCCGTCTAGACCTATTCCTAGTCCTTCATCTGAGAAGGACCCTGTGATCCCCTTCCCTAGAGCCCTTCTGATGGGGAAGGGGAAGAAAAAAGAAAAAGATCCAAAAAAGAGAGAGTAGGAGGAGTTCAGCCAGAGCATGATTGACCGATTCCATATACAGCTGACCCTTCAGGAGGCTTTGCAGCACATCCCCCTTCTTCAGCATTCTTTGAGAGATAGGACTACAGTCAGGAGGAGGAGGAGGAACCACCATTCAGAGATTCATGTGCTGAAGAAAGCCACGTGTTTCGCAATCCAGAACCGTCTGCCGGCCAAGAGGCCAGATTCAGGAGCCCCTTATGTCAGTCACATTAGAGAGCAGAGGTTTGATCGGACTCTACTGGATAGCGGATCGTCTATCAACCTCCGTCCGGCAGCCCTTCTCGACCGCTTCGAGTTGGGCACTCTTAGACAGAGCAGAACAGTCCTTCAGTTTGCTGATCGATCTGTCAAGAGGCCGAAGGGGTTGTTGCGAGACGTTGTCATCACTATTCAGGGCCTGCAATTCCCTGTGGACTTCGTAGTGTTGGACATGGAGATCCCTGATTCAGTGGTCGATACCCCCATCATCCTCGGTCGTTTGTTCTTGGCCACAGCCAAGGCGGTGACTGACCATGATAGCGGGAAGGTATACTTTCACGTCTAGGGCGAGAGTGTACAAATAGAGACGGTCGAGGACTACAGAGCCAGAGACAGAGCATGCTCAGAGACCAGTACAGATACAGAGCAGCTGACAGATGTCGGGTTAGACATCCACCAGGACTGTGATTTTGTGATCACAGACGATGAGGCAGCATGGGCAGACTCTGCAGCACAGGCTATCCTCTCATTTCCAGACACCGCTGATGCAGAGTTGATAGCAGAGGAGAGCTTGGAGAGCACAGCCCAGGTTCAGGATACTTCAGAGGCAGCAGAGCCGGTTCTCGACCGCGACACGGAGTTTAGTGATGGTGGTACTGAGGCCACCTTGTGTGACGGTGGTACTGATGCCACCTTGTTTGATGCAGATCCCACGGGTTCAGAGTCTGATTGGGCAGATTGCGAGGATCACATGCCAGACCTGAGTCCCACAGAGCCTACCGCTGAGGAGGAGGTAGATGCAGAGCAGATCAGAGACAGTGCAGTTGAGCAGCCTCCTTCAGATCCAGTTTGCGAGAGTTCGTTTTCATTCTCCCAGGCAGATTTGGCAGCATACACACATCTTCTCCAGTACCCAGCTGTCCAGAGCTGAAGCCGCTCCCTACTTCGCTGAAGTATCGATTCCTTGCGGGCGATCCTGAGATGTACCCAGTCATCATCTCCGTCGATCTGACTGGAGAGCAAGAATCCCGTTTGATGGGGGTTCTTGAAAAGAACCGCAAAGCAATCGGATGGAGCGTAGCAGATCTCCATGGGATTAGTCCAGCATTGTGCTCCCACCATATCTATCTCGAGGAGGGGGCGAAGCCGTCGCGTGAGTTCCAGCGGCGTCTGAACCCCAACCTGAGAGAGGTCGTCATGAAGGAAATCTCAAAATGGTGGAGCGCATATTTTATTTATCCCATTTCCGACTCCAAGTGGGTTAGCCCCTTGCATTTGGTGCCCAAGAAGAAGGGCATCACGACTGTGATCAGTGAGTCGGGAGAGGAGATTGCTACACGAGTACCCACCTCTTGGCGGGTCTGTATTGACTACAGGAGACTCAACCAGGCCACCAAGAAGGACCATTTCCCCTGCCTTTTATTGACCAGATCATTGAGAGACTGGTAGGGAAGAGCCATTACTGTTTCCTGGATGGGTACTCAGGCTACAACCAGGTGGCCATCGCTCCTGAGGACCAGGAGAAGACCACCTTTACATGTCCCTTCGGTACATATGCCTTTCGACGCATGCCATTTGGGCTATGCAATGCCCCTGCGACTTTTCAGAGATGCATGTTGTCGATCTTTTCGGACATGGTAGGGGAGTGTTTGGAGGTCTTCATGGACGATTTCTCGGTCTACGGCGACGGATTCGACTCCTGTCTTGACTGCCTAGACCGGGTACTCCAGCAATGTATAGAGGTCCATTTGGTGCTTTCTTGGGAGAAGAGTCACTTCATGGTGACTCAAGGGACGGTGCTTGGCCATATCATCTCCAACAGGGGCATGGAGGTTGATCCGGACAAGGTTGATGTCATTAGAAAACTCGCACCGCCGTCCAATTTGAGGCAGCTACGATCATTCCTGGGGCACGTTGGTTTCTATCGGAGATTCATTCATGATTTCAGCAAGATTGCCCGGTCGTTGACTGACCTCTTGACGAAAGACACCGAGTTCCTTGTCGATGACAAGTGTCTTTCGTCCTTTGCGACTCTCCAGCAGTGTGTTATTGAGGCTCCTGTTCTCCAGCCGCCTGATTGGTCTCTCCCATTCGAGATCATGACGGATGCCTCCGATTTTGCCGTAGGGGCCGTGCTGGGACAGAGGAGGGATGGAGTCCCCTTTGCTATCCACTACACTAGCCGCACATTGGATTCCGCCCAGCGGAATTACACGGTCACAGAGAAGGAGATGCTAGCTGTAGTGTTCGCCCTAGATAAGTTTTGATCTTACATCATTGGATCTAGAGTGACCTTGTACACTGATCACACCGCCATCAGGTACCTCATGGCAAAGAAGGATGCCAAGTCCAGATTGACTAGATGGATCCTTCTACTCCAGGAGTTCGACATTGAGATCAAGGATAAGCCTGGAGTCAAGAATGGTGGCGGATCATCTCTCCCGTATAGAGCAGCCTAAGGAGTCTGAGCAGATTGATCCCATTTGTGAGACCTTCCCAGATGAGGCGATCCTTGCTATCACCTCACTCCATGGTATGACGATATTGTGAACTTTCTCGTTGCTGGGAAAGTCCCACAAGATTGGCCCAGGCAGAGACTTGAGACCTTCCTCACGAAGGCCAAGTCCTACCACTGGGAGGATCCCATCCTTTACCACAAAGGAGGGGATAGCGTCTGGCGTTGGTTCATTCCTCAGGAGGAGCACCATAGCGTCCTCACTTACTGCCACAAGCTTGAGGCAGGAGGACATCATTCTGGGAGGAGTACGGCACAGAAAGTGCTCCAATCCGGCTTGTGGTGGCCTACCCTCTTCAAGGACTCCGATGAGTTCGTGAAGAGGTGTACTGACTGTCAGAGGATGGGCACTTGTGGACAGCGTGATATGATGCCGATGCATCCCATTCACTTCTGTGAGGTTTTTGACGCATGGGGCATCGATTTCATGGGTCGATTCCCTAAGAGTCAAGGATTTGAGTACATTCTGTTCGCCGTGGACTATGTTAGTCGTTGGGTTGAGGCTATCCCCGCCCGAGCCGCTGATGCGAGGACAGTTTGTAGATTTTTGAGGAAGCACATCATCACGCGGCTTGGGGTCCCTCGAGTTTTGATTTCAGATGGGGGGTCTCATTTCATCAATGACCAGGTGAAGGCCCTTGCTAGCGAGTTCGGTATAGACCATCGTGTTGCTACACCTTACCATCCACAGAGGAATGGTCTAGTCGAGGTGTCGAACAGGGAGATCAAGACTATATTGCAGAAAGTCGTCCACCCTGACCGAAAGGATTGGTCACAGCTTTTGGACTCGGTCTTGTGGGCATATAGGACGTCTTTCAAGACACCATTGGGCACATCTCCCTTTCGCCTCGTATATGGCAAGCCGTGCCATTTACCTGTTGAGCTAAGGCACGGGTCACTTTGGGCAGTTACTGATATACTTATGGATCCAGATGGTGTAGGAGACCAGAGGAGGGCAGAGTTAGCAGCCCTGGAGGAGCTTAGAGATACCGCCTTCTCAAACAGCCTACAATATAAGGAGAGAGTGAAGGAGTGGCATGATTCTCATATCAGCCACAAGCATTTTGAGCCTGGTCAGAGAGTATGGCTGTTTGATGTGAGGCTTAGTTTATTTCCAGGGAAGCTACAGAGCAAGTGGAAGGGACCCTACTTGGTGAGAAAGGTACACGACAATGGTAGCATTGATGTATCTGAGTTATCTTCTGAGAAAACCTTTCGAGTGAACGGCCAACGGCTCAAGCCATTTCTAGGTCATGAGTCGCAGGTCGTTGATCTTGCCCCTATTCATTTTGCGTGAGATGTGGTCTTTAACTCACATCTAATGCATCTCATGCCTGAGTTTCACTGATCTTCCACCTTGTATAGATCCAGATGTCTATATCACTACATTCTTTAGTCCCACATCCCTTTCTTCATCTTTTGATTATGATATACTTAGGGAGCACTTTACCCTAAGTATAGGGGGGATGTGAGACCTTTGGGTATTTCTTTTGTTGCTGTCTACCCCTGATTTTGATGCCTATACTTAGGGATATTTTACCCTAAATATAGGGGGTAGACCCTGTACATTCTCCACACGGTTTTCCCTTCGTGTACAGCCTGCTATACTTAGGATTACTTCATCCTAAGTATAGGGGGAAGACCCGAGACCCTCTTGACTTTCTATTCATTCATTGATCGTTGTATATAGCATTCCTTTTCACTTCCCTATACCTAGCACGAGTTATGTCTTCTTCATCGCTCTTGACTCTGAGGACATCGTTCGAGCTAAGTATAGGGGTTGTGTATATATTTCATATATACTTTAGCCATAACTCGTACTTTGTGTGAGTGTGTAAATAAATAAAATGGCTAAAAAACCATAAAAATCACAAAAATTAAAAAATTTTCATGTACATAAACATTCTTTGATTTGCACATAAATAGCTAGTGTACAAATTATTTTTGTAAAAATGTTTTCAAAAATCTTTTGTGTAAAGTTTGTGTAAATATTTTCTTATAAAAATTATGTATATAGTACAAAATTTTTCCAAAATGTTTTGAAAATCAAAAGTTTGCAAAAATCTCGTGTAAATGTGTGTAAATACTTTTGCAAAACTTGCACTTCATGCATCATCCATTCATGATTTCAAAACATTTTTCAAAATTTTGCATGTTTGTAAAAATTTGTGTAAATAGCATCTTTTGTACATATGTATATAGTTTTCCTGGATGATAGTTGACATTTAAACTAGCCTGGAATCAAATTGAGAAATGGAGCTTGATTAAGATCTTAATCCACCTAACTTCTAAGAGGAACCTTATAGGGCTTAGGTTTAAGGCTTTTCAGGTCCATGGTGACTTAATTCTTTGAGTCCACTAGGCTATGATCACATGTCATCTCAATGAGCCTAAGTAGAGCACTTAACAACAACACATGACTCATATAGACAATGGCTTTACTTGGACACCAGCACTATGCACCGAGCTCTCTACGGATGAGGTGGTGAGGAGGCAGTCTTCCTTGACTTGGGGTAGCATATGAGGGTAGTACTTCTAGGCGGAACCTCTCTTCTTCTTTTAGTGAAGGAAGTGCGTCTCAACTTGGTCTGGTTGCCATGAGGTCTAACGACGGGAGTTGTGGGTTGCAATAAAGCTTCAAAAGAGGGATAGTCTACTGGCTCAAGAGGAAAAACTCCTTGTATATATGCTGCACATGTTTATGTTGTATAGATGCACTTAAAAAATGCAAAAAGAAAATAACTCCAAAAAAGTGGTGGGTCTGATAGAAAATGATAATCCCATCGGAGTATGTATATAGAGTGCAATAGGCAAAGCTTGAGATCCATGCCCTACCTTATGCAGCTTGCAGCAGGGAGACTTGGCTACACTGGTCAAGCTCCCAAGGGTACATGGCTACACTGGCCTTGACCCATTCTCTTCTTCCTCCTCTTCTTGAGCCGGTTGAACTTAAACTTAGAAGGGAATACCCCGCTCCTCGAGGAAAGAGTGGCCAGATTGAGGTCATAGAGTTACCTTGTTGGGGAGGGTTGTCAAGTTGCCATTTCTGAGGTGGAGAGCTTAGACCTCACATTCACAGGACAAGAAAAGATTCATGGTCTTCAGGGTTTGTGATTGATGACTTGTTCTGATCTGGAGCATTGAGGAGTCTTGGTTATAGATTAGTGGAACTAAGAGGCTGTTGAGTTTTAAACTTAGGTCCAAATAAGGTTCCGACACATTAATAATCCAAAGATCTGATCGAGCTCCATACCTTAATTTAATGAAGGCAAGTTTAATAATCAACCTTGATCCATGTACATTCTCTTTTTCTTTTTCTTTCTTCTTTTTCACTTCTTTTTCAAATAAGTGTTTGCTAAGGGACTAGCAAAGTTAAGTATAGGGGGGTGATGAATACTCATTCATCACTCTTTAATCTTATATTTTAGCTACAAAAACCTTTGCAAATGCATGTATATAGTTGTAAATATAAATAATTACCAAAAGCATGCATTGTGTAAAAAGTAATAATTAGAATGTTTTTGTGCAAAAATAAAAGAATAAAGATCAAAAAGAAAAAGAGGGAAATATTTAGAATAAATATTGAGCAACCTAACCCAAGGGAGGGCTCAGCATGGGCCTGACCGCATAAAAGCCAAAGTAGAGGGAGATAGGGGCTCATGTGTGTATATATATATATATGTAAATAAAAAAAATATTTTCCTCCCAAAATTAGACATAAAAGGGCTTGTGAATATTTGTATATATTTATAAATATAAAATCAAGATAAAAATAGTAAAATTAAAAAGAAAACAAAAACATAACCTTTGTACATAGTCACCATGTATATAGTCCACTCATCCCTATTTATTTAACCTTGTAAATAAATAAAATTAATATCCAAAAACTTTGTAAATAATCTATATTATATAGTGTAAATAAATATAATAAAAACCCTTAAAACAAAAACAAAATAAAAAGAACAAAATTAAAAATCAAAAATACTATTGTAAATATACCATGTATATAGATGTACATATGTATTTATTTCACCTATGTATATAAATAATAAAAATATCTTTTTATTCCTTATTTTATGATATAAATAAATAAAATATAAAATGGGAATAAAATTGTATAAAAATAACAAATTAAAAATCAAAATTAAAAACCCTATATTGTATATATACCTATGTATGGTACTATATTGTAAATACCCTATTTTTATTTTGAAAAATCAATTAAAAATCACCAAAAATAGAAAAATAAAATAAACATTTTTCATTTTTTGAGTTTTTTGTAATTCGGCCTCCTTCTATTTTAAAATGATTTTTCAAATATTGCTGAGGTGGCCCTCTCCCATTGGTCCAGGGGGTTGTTGACCGCCCGGTCAACTCCCCCCCAGGACCACCTCTCACGGGTCATTGGTGCCCGACCCGATTTCTCAAATTTTTCGCACCTAAACCCGATCACCACCTCCCTAAACCCCGGGTCCATCTTAACCGTAGCAGATCCGGCACCTTCGCCGGCGCACCCGCATCGAGATCCGTGCCTCATGCAGCCCTACCCGATCACTCCTAGTCGTACCTGCACCCATACTTAAGCTGAGCTCTGCCACCCTATTGCATATCTTTGGCTCATTTGCTTCACCACCAGTGACCTCCACCGTGTTGGCGAGAGTGACAGCTTGCTCCAGCAGGTGTCGCAGCGAGGGAGGAGCAAGCGGCCACTGATCCGGCGAGCCACCACCGCCGTGCTCTGCCCAGAGCCGGAGCCAGAGCCTCGGACGTCGACGCTCCTTGAGGCGAGGACCTAGAGCATCCCCTGCTCGCCCATAGTCGAACCATCCACCCAGGTAGCATAGATCTTTCCTCCTTTTCTTTAATTTCCGATTACCCCCAATTCGTCCCGTCGCCGACCACCATCGATTCCGGTCACGTCCACCTCCCATTCGATCATCGGGTTGTGCCATAGCCTCCGCCTTCCTCCCACGCACATTCTCTGCGCTTCTATCCAACCCAGCTCGCATAGGAGTTGGGGTTCAAGCTCCTCCGTCCACCCCCTCGTCGGAGCTCGCCCGCATCGACTCCCCGACCATGTTCACCACGCCTAACCGGGTCGAGGCACTTTTCCCTCGACCCGTGAGTCTTCTGGACCCCTTTTGCAGGTACAACGAGGGCCATCTGAGGTCCTCTAACTCGAGCCAGGAGCCGCTTCTCCGCCGGAGCTGACCGGGCTCTTTTGGAGCTCCGTTGCTCCATCGGAGAGTCCCATCTGACGCGGAGGCCCACGCTGACTCTTCTCCGATCATCAGAGCCCCGCGAGGAGGCTCGGAGCGAGCGTACTGGGCCGGCGAAGTTCGCTGGCCACCTGTTCTTCGAAGACCTCCAGCAGCCGTTCGATCGACCCCGAGCTCCAGATTTGATCACGATCGTCCATTTGAGGAGCAGCATCGACCGCTAGATCCGTTGAGGGTTGATCTCCACCGTCGATCCAGCAAGATTCAGCCACAGCCACCATCCACCGTTTGATCTTGCACGTGGCATCGCTTGGACCGTCCGATCAGCATCGAAGACTCCTTCGTTGGGCGCCACCTGCATCTCAGCCGTCCATCCACCACGTGGCGACCATCCGTCGGTCGACTTAATAAAGGGTAATTTACCCTTAGGCCCTTCTCTTTAGTTTAATTTCAGTTTAGTCTTGTAATTATTTTTAGGATTTTATTTGTGTTAGGTAACTTGCATGTTGGACCTTGAGCTTTATTTTATTTGCATATAAGCCCCTGTGTGTGGTGTGTCACATGCTTCGACACGTGGTTTTATGGGCTATTTGCACTTTGCTCCCTGTAGTTCTGGTTGGTTATGGAATGAATGAATACTTTTGGATAATTGCTTTTTTACCCCTGTACGTGAATTAATTGTGCATGTGCGCTTTTTATTGGGTATTTTACAAACAAGCCCTCGGACTTTTGTACCTGTTACCAAATAGCCCCCGGAACTTATTTTTATTACATTTAGGTCCCTGAGTACCTCAGGCACGCGCCACGCGCGTGTTTTCCTGGGTATTTTGCACGGACCCCCCAGAGATTTGGGTATTTGCACTCAGGTCCCTGTGCACAGTATCTAACTTTTATTTTTGAATAAAATAGCAAATCAACTCTAAATCCAATGAAAATTGGATACATGGCTCCTGCCATGTTGTAAAATTTTCTGGAATTTTTGGAGACATTTTTGTTTTGTTTTGATATTTTTAAAAATTTAAAAACATCCATTTTCGTTGCTGTTTAATTTTAACAATCACAAAAAAATAATAAAACCTATCTAAAAATTACAAAAAAAATTAGCTACTGATTGTTTTGGCTTGCTTGATTTTCTAGCCAAATTTAGCTATTTTTCATTTCATAAAACTCATAAAAATTGAAAAACACCTAAAAACTCATAAAATATCTAATAAATAATCTAAAAACCCAAAAATAATAATTCAGGTGCCCAAATTTTCCTTGTTTCTTTCTCTTTACAGGAAAATTACCTCTAGGCTTATAGGGGACTTTTAGATATTTTATCTAAGCCCTTTAAGCTTGGCTGGACAGTACCTTTGTTTTCTCACTTTGTTTCATTTTTTGAAAATTAAATAAAAATCAGAAAAAATACCAAAAATTCACTAAAAATAGTAAAAATTATAAAATACACAAAAATATTTTTATTTGAATTTTTGCTTGATTTTTGATGCATTAAATAAATAGTTGAATTTCCTTGCTTTCTTATTTTCCTCATTTTCTTAATACATTAAAAATCCAAAAAAATATAAAAAGAATTAAAAACCACCAAAAATACCCTTTTCTTTTCTTTTGTTTTCTTTTTGACTACTTCGTAGGCCGCGAGGCCATTACGTGCTCCTTGTGTTCGACCCTGATCGTTATACCAGGTTAATAAAATAGCAAGACCGCTATTGATTTCGAGTTGATTTTATCTTATATTGGTGGTCTCTTTTTCTGGATTGACACACCGAGTCTGATTGCTTGGGCCGTAACGACCATTTAGTACCTTATACCCGAGCCTTCATTCGTGTCGTCACTGATCAGGACCCTCGTTGCGTTTGTCCGCCTGAGTAGATAGTACTTTTTCAAGTACTCAGTGCGGAGCTGCTCCCAGGTGTACACGAACTTCCCTAGATGCTTCATCCAGGTGGCTGCTCTATCTGCCAGTGAAAAGGGGAAGGCGATCATCCGGATAGTGTCCTCGTCCACCTGACGATCGTGGGCGGTGCTGCAGATCATCAGAAACTCCTGGAGATGTAGATGGGGATCCTCAATGGCGAGCCCATGGAAACGGGGTAGAAGCTGAGGTGTGTTCGGGGGGAACTTAAAGTCACCCACGATCGCTGGTAGAACCACCCACTGGTGTGTCAGTGTCGATCCGGGGTTGTGCAACTCCCGCATCGGTCTCGGCTGATCTGATGTTGTTGCTGCTGCAGCGGCAGCTGCTGCAGCTGCGGCTGCGGCTGCTATGGCTGCATCGTCGGGTCTCCTCGGTCCGTCTCCGGGCCCGCGCTGGTCGCGGTCAGCTCTCATCTGCTCCATATCTCTCCTCATCTCGAACATAAATGCACCCTGATCCCTAAGCTGCTGCTGCACTTTCTCGAGAGAGGCGATCAGGGTGTTGTTAATCACACCCTGGTCCAGGACATATGTATGCTCTGGTCGGGGACCTCTGGTGCGGTCGTCGCTGCTGCCGGCCATGGTCTCTGCAAAGGCAAAAGACCCAAACTCAGGTGCCGATAAATCTGACTAATGTCTCTCTTCTGGCACTGGTAACTCAGGAATGATAGAAGGGTGGTCAAGGGGGAATAGGGCGGAATCGAACTCAGGTTCGGAGACCGGGTCTCGGCTCTCGCGAACCAACCTAGATGAACGGGTTGGAGTGCTAAAAAGCGGTGCAGCCAGAGGCTGCCTAAGGGACCTCCTGCCCATCATCTTGATCTGGCGAGTCGGGCGGATGGGATCTGGAAACAAACAAGATGAGCAATACAAACCCCAAATTCACTTACGCAACACGAACTGAAGACCGTAAGAGTTTGGTCAATTATCTTGTCAATTTTATTAGGTGATCATGTCAGGATAGCAGAGCGGTTACGTGACCTGTTGGGAATCCGACTCCCCCAGGAGACTGTCCTGATCTCGAACTAGATCTTTCCCAGCCAGTACAAGCCGCGAACCGTTTACCGGCTACCCGATCGGCTCGCTCTATTAAGGATATCGCGGCCCGCTTTACTGGAGACCGGAGCGATCCTCACTGGAGAACGACTAGCCTAGAAGCAGTAGTCTGAAGAGGGTTCAGATATGGCTCTAACCTAGGGTGCGGGTCACTCTCTCGCACATACAAACCAGACAATGAGGGGGTTGCTCTCCCCAAGATAGATTTTTGAGGTGAAGTGTCTTTTAGGGTCAAGTTTATTTAGCAGTCCCAATTTTATAGCTTTTGTTTTTTAGATATTTTTCAAAGAAAACAATGCCTAATGAATTTTTCGGTTCTCCTGATTATTTTAAGTCCAAACACGGGGGGAGAAGATGAAAAAGCCGATGCGCGGGAAATCAATGATGCATGCAGAGTAAGAAATGCGTACTTGACTCCAGCAGTCTACATGCAAAATGATACGCGCATAAAGTAAAGACAGAATATAAACTACCTATATGATGCAAGCGGAAAATTGGCCCTAAACGAAGCAGTTCTACGTGACAGAACAAATGGCTAAGTGGTCAACAGGAGAGGTCGGTGTCCAGTCTTGGATGCCGATCGGTGCCCGCCACAACGGGTCATGCCAGTCTGTATACGACCTCTAGCGGCACGGGACCCCTCAAGTGACCAAGTAGTCTTTTTTATTAATTTTTATTTTGGTCCAAATTACGGTCTAATAGGAACAGGCAAGTTATTAGGTGTGTGGAACCTAATTATTACGTCGTAATCAAAGAAAATCCTAAGCTAGGGCTGAAAATAGCGAAAATCACTAAGGCAGTAAATAAACGGTCAAAAACCGCGAAAAATCCGGTGGGATCCCCCGAGCACACCGATGCTAGGCGAAACAGACCCTGAAGTCACAAGTCTGTCCAGGTCTTGTATTATTACAACAAACTAGTGTGCTGAAAATAAATCTACACTAATCTAACTAAACTCCACAGCTATTCCGCGACTCCCGCACTCCTACTAGTCTTCTCGTGCTCTCATGTGGCTTTGTAAAGAAGGAAGCCGCCTCTGAATCTCACGGTTGCGCCGGCTCTTCGAAAAGAGTCGCCTCGGTCCTCGAGCCCTCGCAAGAAAACAAACAAAGTGTCAAACCAGATAATCGAAACAAATAAACTAAAACAGGGTTTCTGCACAAAAATAGAAATAAACACACAAGACAAACAAAAATAAAATAAAATAAAAAAAATAAAAAGAAAACAAATAGAAAACACAAAGAAAACAAAAGCCGCGAAAAGCCGCGGACAAAAGAAAAGCTGCGGAAAACCGCGAAAATCAAAACCGAATAAAAACGAAAATAAAGACGACTACTAAGCCGTGCTCCCCGGCAACAGCGCCAATCTGATGACCGAAAAATCTGAGCAACTAAGGCAGATAGATAACTCAGGTCGTTGCGATCTCAATCACTCGAAATCAGTCAACAAGAAAATGAAAACAGACCACCAAAATCCAAGAGATAAAACAATAAAATCAAGATGGCGGTCCTGGCTATATTATTAACCTGGCATAGGACCCAGGGTCGGTCTCTGGGAGCACGAATTGGCCTCACGGCCTACGAAGTAGTCTAAAAATAAAATAAAAGAAACACAAGTATTTTTGGTGGATTTTTAATTATTTTTAAATTTTTTTTGGATTTTTAATAATAAGGAAAAATAAGAAAAGGTGAAAACAAGCAAACACAATAAATTATTTAAACATTCAAAAACACTCCAAAAATTCAAACAAAAATATTTTTAAGGTTTTTAGGTTTTTTAATGTTTTGATGAATTTTTCAGATTTTTCTAATTTTTATACAATTTTCAAAAAATCAAAAAACAACAAAATAGTAAGCTATTGTCCAGCCAGACTTGAAAAATCCATTTAAAATATAAAATGGATCTGTACAAGTCTGGAGGTAATTTTTATGAAAATATAAACAAAAACTAAGATTCAGAAAAAGAGCTTATATTTTTTATTTTTATATAATTTTTTAGAATTTTTATGAGGTTTTTATGGTTTTTTAATTTTTAAGCTTTTTATAAGTCCAAAAATCACCAAAGTTGCACAGAAATTCAAACACACTAAAATTAACTAACTCTATTATTTTTAGAATTTTTAAAATAGTTTTTATATTTTTTTCTTTGATTTTTTAAGTTAGACAGTCACAAAAACCACTGTTTTTTAAATTATTAAAAATATCAAAATGTCTCAAAAATGTACCAAATTTTTAGGGAAATTTTTACACTGAGGCAGGAGCCATGTGTCCAAATTTCACCTAATTTGGATTTAATTTGCTATTTTATTTAAATAAAATAAAGGCTCACAGTGCACAGGGACCTAAATGTAAGAAAAAATAATTCAAGGACCAAACAATAATAAGGCAAGAAAGTGTGGGAGCCCTCGTGCAAAAAGTCAAAGAAATCACGCGCGGGGTACGCGAACCAGGCACGGAGGGGTATATATGCAATTCCTATTTAAAAAGTACCAAACAATAACACATAGGAAACAGGGGGCCAAAAGTGCAAATACACCAAATCTCACGTATCGATGCACGTAGCTCACATATATAAGGACTGAAATGCAAATAAAGGCAACATAGAGGTTTGATGTGCAAATATCCTAAAATAAAAACAACTGGATAAAATATTTACAGGGCTAAATAGCAAAAACAAAAGAGCAGGGGCCTAAGTGCAATTTACCCCTATTATTATCGGAGGGACGAGGGCGCGCCACGTGGATGATCGACGGCTGAGAAGCGAGGGCACCCCTTCGTCCTGATGGACGGTCCCGATCAAGCACTAGGAAGATCTGACGGTGGCAAGAGCTCCTCAAATAGATGGTTGAGATCAAATCTGGAGCGTCGGGGCTAATCGGACGTCGGAGGAGGGTCCTCCAAGAACTGCTCGTCGGCAAGCTTCCCGGCTCCGTACACGCGGTGGGGACCTCCTCTTCGGCTGCTGGGATGTGGAATCGCTCCGCCTCGATGGTCCGCAGCTAGTGGGCTCCTCTGATGAAGCCAACGACCACCGGAGCGGCCTGGTGACGGCGGAGGAGGAAAGCTCTTGTGCTCAGATGACTCGACCCTCAGATGGGTCGCATTGACCTGCAATGTAGCACCAAAATCTTCTTGGGTCAAGGGAAAACTGCCTCGACACGGTTAAGGGTGGAATGGTGGTCGGGCGAGTCGATATGGATGACCTTCGGCGAAGCGACGGCGGAGGAGGTCGAACCTTGGTTCCGGGGTGAACCAAGGGGAGTGGCTGGGTGCAGAAGGTGGAGAGAGGTCTCGTGGTCGTGACGATATGGTCGGACGAATGAAAGGATGATCAGAGCGACGAGAATCGATCGGCGATGGCGGAGGAATGATTTGGGCGAAATGGGAAAATAAAGGATCCTAGGGATATCGGAGTTACCTAGTGACTGCAGTCGACTGTGGGTGAGCTCAGGAAGCTCTGGGGGTCTTCGCCTCGAGGAAGCGTCAGGTTCCGAGGCTCAGCGCACCTCGCGGCGGCGCACGGCAAGAAGCTTTACCAGATCGATGGCTGGAGGCTCCCTCTCCTCTCTTCGACACTCCGGTCGGTAGCTGTCACTCTAGGGATCAGAGTGGAGGTCCTGGGACAAAGGGGCGTAGCCAAAGATGGCGGGTAATGTGCGGCGGAGGTGGAGCTTTATACAGCTAGGGGTCCGAGAAGAAGGAGGTCGGGCGAGTTGATCGGAGCTCGGATCCATAGGTTGGTCCCCGGGCGAGAATCTCGGATCAACAAGGATCAAATGGAGCCCGGGGTTTGGGTATTTGGAGGTCGGATCGCGTCTGAAAAATTTGGGGAATGTCAGGTCATCACGCGGATCCGGATGGAAAGGTCCAGGGGGGAGTTGACGGAGGTCAACATTCCCCCGTGGACCAATGGGAGGCCTCCATTCAATAATTATTTGGAAATTAAATAAAAAATAGCAAATGACTTTATTTCGAAAAACTTAAAACATGAAAAATGTTTATTTATTTTCAAATTAATTTTTAGTGATTTTTATTTATTTTTTTGAAATATAAATTATGTATTTACATTATATTATTACTATATATATATGTATATACATATATGTATTTTTTATTTTTATTTTTTTAATTATTTATTTTTAAAAAAATTATTCCAATTTTATATTTTATTTATTTATAACATAAAATTTGGATCAAAAGGGTATTTTATTTTATTTTTATTATTTATTTACATAGGTTAAATAAATACTTTTATATACATATTTACATGGTATATATACAAGGTGGATTTTGATTTTTATTCTTTTCCTTTTTATTTTATTTTATTTTTCTGATTTTTATTTTATTTATTTACATTATGAAATATGGAATATGGAAATGTTTTTCTTGGATTTTAATTATTTATTTACAAGGAGAAAATAAATATGTATGTTATTCTATGTACAAGATCTATATATACTGGTGAGAGAATTTTATTTCTTTTTATTTTTCTTTTGTTTTTCCCATTTTTATTTTTAGTTTTATTTGTAGAAATTTGTACAAAATAATAAACACGTATTTTTATTTTTATTTAGAGGAAAATAATTTTATTTATATACATAGGTATATGTACACACAATTGAGCTTCCCTATCTCTCTCTAATGGAATTCTTTTGTGGTCAGGCCCATGCTGAGCCCTTCCTTGGGATTAGGTCACTCAATATTTATTCTAAATATTTCCCTCTTTTTCTTTTATTTCTTTATTCTTTTATGTATGCACAAAAATATGCTAATTATTGTAATTTACACAATGCATGCATTTTGATAATTATTGCTATTTACACATATCTACATGATGATTTGCAAGGGTTTTGTAGCTAAAATAAAAGAATAAAGAGTGATGAATGTGTATTCATCAGTTATACAATTTTCGTATGCATCATACATATTTGTTAGGTATTTTTTACAAATCAGTTGGTTGCAAATGAGTAATTTTTTTACATATATTGTATATTTAATGTGCAATACACATTTTGGATGTACATTATATATTTTAGATGTGTTTTATATATATTTGGTTTGTATATTCTCATCAATTAAGCGTGAATGACTACCGCATTTTTACAAAGAACTATACAAATTTTACTATACAAAGACCCAATCGTTACAAAATACCACACATTAGTTGCTAATATGAATTGTGTTCTACAAAGAACCATGAACCATGCAAAATTTATAAATAACTGACTTCTTAAATGAATCACGGATTCTACAAAAAAACATACGAGTGTTACAAAAGGAACCATGAATTCTACAAAAAAAATGTATGAAGATACAAACATATATATATGGGAAAAATGAGACTTCTCCCGTCCCATTTTCGGGTATTTTTTTAATTTTTTTTAGAAATATCATCATGTATATTCATCTGTATATCCCTCCTATATGTCATTCGAATTTCATCCGAAATAGAGACTCCTATGTTCTCCATCTACACCAGGTCGATTACGGCAATGTTTAGACCGTTAAAATTACATGTTCTAGATGAGGGAATAGGAGTCTCTGTTTCTAAAGAAATTTGAATGATGTATATGAGAGATATATAGATGAATATAAATGGTGATATTTTTCAAAAAAATAAAAAATTTACGGAAAAAAGGGACGGGGCAGCCATGTCAGCTGCCCCAAGGGGGGCGGCCCAATTTTTCCTAATATATATATAAGAAAGTGGTCATACTCCATGGAGTAAGTAACTTACCTACTCCATTTTCATTTTTTTCACTTTTTTTATTTTTTTTGAAAAATACTTCCATGGATTTTCATAAATATATCACTCTAATGTATCATTCAAATTTTGTCAGAAATAGAAACTCTTATGCCCTCCATCTAAAAAAGATAATTTTAATGGTCTTAGATTTGTTGTAATTACATATTCTGGATGGAGGGTATAGGAGTTTCTGATGAAATTTGAATGACATATTAGATGGATATTATGAAAATCCATGCAAGCATTTTTTAAAAAAATAAAAAAAAGTGAGAAAAATGAAAATAGAGTAGGTAAGTGATGAATCTGTGATTCATCCCTCTAAAAGTTGAAAATAGAGATTTGTTCCCGAGTAAATAGATGCATATTTCCCTTTATATTATAAAATTAGCATTCATGCATGCAAGCATAATATCTGCATTTTAGCGTTCACATTTGCATAAAATAAGAAGCCCAATTCACTTGTAAATATTCACCCGTATATTCATCATATTTCACTTATTTGTATATATTTTATACTAACTCAGAATCCAACAAAATCAACTCCATAGTGTATATATGACTAACACTAATTAAAAAATATCTAAAAAAATACTAACTTGTGAAATTGATCAATAAAACCCTAACCCAAGTTTGAAGACCTTAGACCTTAAAACGCACATATCTCTCTCATACGACCTCCGAATTAGGTCTACTCACTTTTAAAGTAATATACATTCAAAGACCTTCGAAACAAGACCAATTTCATTCAAATCGGAGCTCGTATGCAAAACTTGGGTTTTGGGCCCCTTTTGTACATTGTACACAATGACCGTTTTACCCCTGTATTTTATCTTTTTATTTTCTTAATTATTAAAAATCCAAAAAAAATAGATTAAGTTGTAAATATTCTTCTCATATTTTCTCTGTTTTTATTTTGATTTTTTTCTCTTAATTAAAAATGACAAAAAAATTACAAAAGATAAAATGCGGTATTTCATACCTATAAGGTACCGCCCAAAAATACAGTTTGTACAGATGATTTCATTTGATTTTCGGCCCTTAACGAAAGTTGTAGATCTCGTCGAGACGAGAAACTTTCGTGTTGATCACTTTTTAATCTAACTTCTTTTCTTATTTCTTTTTGATTTTTCTTTGAATTTAGTTGCGGATTTTTCTCGGAGCGACACGTGGCATCTCCTGGAGTCGCCATATGTCGCCTCCTCATTCACCCACTTATACCATTCCTCTCCTTTATCCTGGGCGGTTGGATGAGAGGGTCTCCATCAACGGTCAATGCCCATTCCTCCCTCCACTCTCCCTTAACTTGAGGGAGAGACCACATCTTCGACCACTCCCACCCCCATCTTCTCCACTCCATCTCTCATCGCTCCCACTCTCCCCATGTCCTCTCCAACCTCCACCTTCTCATCTTTATAATCCCCTCTACCCCTCCATTCATACGCATCCGCCATTCTAGAGAAGTATAGGCCCAGCTCGCTCCTCCCCCTTGGTGACAGCTCCGTGTGGGGAGCTTGAGTCGACGATGATCTTTGCGCTTCAGGCAAGATCCAAGGGATCTTCCCTTGCCGCAACTCCTTCTCGAGTTGCTCGAGCTCTGCATCGCCGCTGCATCGAGCGAAGACAGGAGCTCATCATCGAGCTCCTTCACAGGCATCCGTCCATCCCTCCAGGTAACATCTTCTTCTTTTTCTTCATTACACCCCACACTCTCTCTCCTTGATTCATCACCTTCCTCCCACCGAATCACAAAATCGATCGCACATCAACGGATAAATCACATGTTGCGAACGCAACGGTGATTTTTATTTAATTTTTTGGAGAACTTTTATCAATCAATTAATCTAAAATTTAACACTTGCTAAACAAATGCATGAGCAACTGGGAGGTGGTGAAACTCCCCTGTTTCTTGCCTTCTTCCCCACGATCTCTCTCCTTCTCTTCTTCCTCACCACGCTCACCACGCACATACCATTACCCACGCCGTCACCGCCATCGCCACACTACTGGTTCTACTCCGACGACTCTTGGTCGTGTGTCGGCCATCCTTCACTACCAGGTGCAACTCCATAGACGCCATCAACCATCAAGGTCGTGTATCGACCTTGAACCTTGAAGCTACAGCCGTCCACCCGGTGCACGACTCCCAGTCGCGCCCCTCTACGGGCGCCCTCCGCCCAACGCGGCGGTAAGCAGCTCCGGCCACAAGCGGCCCCACGGTCGTTCTCCTCCTCCATCGACACAGAGTACAGCAGTCGCCCCGCACCTTCCAGCCCGCAGCCACCTGCGCCACTGAGGTCCACCCTTCGTGCGTTGCCCGCGATCCCTCCAGCCGCTACGCGGCGGTGCTCCGCGCTTCAGACCACCAGCGTCCTCCTCCTCTCCATCGCGTAGCCGCGCGCTGATCCACCCCTCGACGTCTTCGCACCCAACGACCCCCGTCCTTCACCGCCGTGCGTTACGCCACCGCCGGCCCAGCTCCACGGTCCCTCTCCTCCGCCTCAAAGGTCGCGCCCCGCGTGTGCATGAAGCTCCTCCATCCTCCTGCTCAACCTTGAAGCTCGGCCTCCTCCCCTGTTCAACTCAACTAAATAGAGGAGTTTCATCACGAAATAAAAAAAGGGGGCATTTGCAAAGGGGACACTTGCACCCCTTTGCAAGTTTTTAAAAAAAATTCAAGTTTCCATAATTACATGTAAGTCCATGTGCTTCATTTGAGCTTCTTTTTGATTTTCTGTATTGCATTTATAACCTTGCATTTGCACGTTTATCTTATTGTCATTTTGCCATCTATTTTTAATTTCAAAAGTTGCATTATGTAGTATAACTCTTGTTCTGCCATCTTATCATTTATTTGTATTTTTCTGATTTGCAGAGTATTTATTGAAATTAATTTGGTGGAAAATTGAAATATTTTGCCCATTTTGATTGTTTAATTTATTGCGTATTGTCTGCTTATCGAAAAATCTCCAAAAATTCTTAGTTGGTAGATCTAAGTTTATGCTACAAATATCCAAAATTCACGTCATTTGCCCGTGTAGTTTGTCTTAGAAAAATCATTTAGTGAAAAACTTAATTGATTTTTAGTTAATCAATTGTGAAGTGTTTTAACGAAATTCAAGTTGATTTGGGTAGCTCTTGCTTAGACCTATTTGGATTAATTTTATTTCTGAGAAATATAATCGTTTGATAATTATTAAAATTGGTTTAGTCATTTTCACTAAGGTCTGCATTTTTTATTATTCGTGCATCAGAAAATTCTAAAAAAATTAGAGTTGCTTAATTTTATCCCATTTCATAATCTGGCCAATTTTCATAATTTTTGGAATTAATTTGATCATATTTCTGATTTAACTTCAAATTGGCTTGATTTTTTTCATGTGTCTTGCATAGAAATTAAAAAAGAACAAAAAAAGACTTCTCGAAAATCACACACTTGAACTTTGCTAAAATTTACCTAAGGAGACAGATGCCTCCCTGAGTTCGACCTTGGAAACTACCAAGTAAAAAAAATCACCGCTTGAAATTGACTTGAATTTAATTAATAGTGGTTTTTTGATTAGCCACTCGTATCTGACTGCAACGAACGACATTAAAATTAATTTGGACATTAACTTGACCGAGTTAACTAAGGGTACGGGGACGGTTATCAAAATGGCGCCGTTGCCGGGGAGGCACGACTTAGGTTAATTTTTAGTGATATTTTGAGTGTTTGATTTTTTTTCCCCGGGTAGTCTGACCCCCGGTTTTCTTGTAATTATTCTCTATTTTATTTCTTTGCATCATTTTATTTTTGAGTCACTCTCTGACCTCACTCTTTTTCTGTGTGAGGAACGCGAGGAGTCTTGGACGCTTCGACGATCGAGCATTTTAATTAAGTGATTAGAGAGGCATTGTAATTTTTTATTTTCTTTTTTACATCATTTCTAGCGGTTCCCGTTTGGGATCTCGCACGTGTAAGTATAGTGGAACTGTGTCCCGTGTGCTGTGTGGATGAATGTAAATTAGCTTGCACTAGCGGCTCCCCGAGCCAATCTAGGAATTGCTTGTGCTCGTAATCATTAGGACCACACAACTCACTTAAAAGACGCACTTAGACCACAGTACTTCGCCAAATTAATCTGTTCTTCACGCTAATAGAACTGCCTGTCTAGGAGCGGCTTTCATCGCCTGCATTTGCATGTAGATAAAGTTTTCAATTCTGTTCTGCATCCTACATAAAAAAGCGAAGGGATCACTATAAGTATTCTCTACTCAGCCTACGCATCATTGATTTTAACTTGCATCGGCTTTTCTCGATTTCCCCCTCTGATTTTCACATTTAAATTAAAAAGGAAATTGGGGCTGTCCGATAGGCATGCTGTGTGGTTGACTTAATCAGTGATAACTTAACTTAAAATCGGGACTGCTAAACATTTTTGACCAAAAAAGGAATAAAATTTGAAAATTGTTTGCGGGAGATTAATCCCCGACCTTGTTTTCAGGCTGAGTGAGGGTACTTGAGTGTGTGTGAACACCTTAAGGTAGAGCCCAAAATCCCGCCTTCCATATCACGTTCTGACTGATCCTAGCAAATATCACAAGTCGAATAATTTCAGATTCATTGACTAGAACCAAGTAGCCTCTGCCTGTCTCAGGTAGATAGGGGCGAAATTGCGGTACCTTGCGACAAGCGGCCAGTAACCCTCCGGGGTGAAGTTCTGGCCTTGTCAGCCTCCGCCTGCTTGCAGGTAGACAGGGGTGTGGTCATTGAATCCATCGACTTGGGATAGGAGCGAAGAAAGGAAGGACCGGCGGTATCTTAGGCAACAGGTTAAACAGGGAAGACGCATCCAGCTCTAAGCCGACTTCCCTATAGGTTGCGTAATCCTTGCTATTTTTGCTTTAAATCACACTTAAAAACTACAAGATTAATTGGACTCGATTTCGAGTCCTTCACTATGTTGAGTGTGAACCCCGGGTCTTGGATTGATTTTTGCTTGCTTCAGGTAGGAGTAAAATCCTATCTTCTTCTCGCCTCATCAAGATGAATGACTGGGGAGATCTCGACGCACTATTCACCGATCTCTCTATGAGTCCCCCAAGTAACTCATCTTCATCGGCCCAAGCGCACCTTGGACCACCCGGGACTCATGACCCTCTTGATTCTTGGTTCCCTCTTACTCAGGGTGGTTACTCTCAAACCAACCCTATCATCTCCTCCGAGATTACCGAGGAAAACCATCTCCTCGGTAATCCCTTCCTTGATTTGCCCTCTAACACCTATCTTATTTCCCAACCAGAACTAGAGGACAAGATGCCGCCAAAGATGCCACCGGATGAGGAACAAATACGACAGATTCTTGCTCGCCTTGCCGAAGCCGAACAGAAGAATGCTGATCTCACGGCGTGGATTGGACAAATCATAGTAGCTGGAGGAATCGACCGACCAATGGTCGATACCTACAACCCGGCGGAGAACGAGATTCAGAACTGGTTGGCACCCGCAGTTCCCGCCCAGGCATTTGAGCTGAAGCCCCACTTCCTTAGTCTGCTTCCGAAGTTCAACGGAAACCTAAATGAAGAGCCATACACTTTTCTCCGTGACTTCGAGCTGGTGTGCAACAATCTTAGCCATCCCAATGTTGGCCAAGATTATATTCGACTGAAGGCCACCCCTTTTGCCTTAGGAGATAAGGCTGCTCATTGGCTGAAGAACTTAGGGGTGGTATGTACTACCTGGATGCAGTTCAAGGACCTATTCTTGAAAAAGTTCTACCCTCTCTGTAGGACTAACCAGATGAGAACGAAGATCGCCAGCTTTGTTCAAGGACCTAGTGAACCTTTCCATGAAGCTTGGGATAGGTTCAATGATTTAGTACAGAAATGCCCATGCCACTGCATTTCGAAGGCGATCTTAGTCCAGACCTTGTTCTGTGGTCTAACCCCGGAGATGCAGGGGTTAGTCAGCGCCGCCTGTGGAGGAAGCTATCTGAACAAAAACGAGCACGCCGTATGGAAGATCCTACAGCAGATGGCGGAAACCGACAGATCGCAAGCCACAAGGGCCTATCAGTTGTCTCCCTCAATCCTATCCAATGAGACAACCCGAAGGACTGTAGAGGATCTGACTGAGGACCTCATCCCCAGCATGGGGATGATTGCCGACAAGCTTACCATGGTCGAGCAGATCCACAAGAGAGTCGCGGAGATGGAGTCTCTTTCGCGCCTACCGAAGCAAGTGGAGGAACTTTCTGAGTAGGTAGCTAAGATAAAGCTACCTACCCCTTCTGCGCCACCTGTACCTGTACATCGAGTCCATCTTGTACAGGAACAGGCACCGGGTTCTCAGAGTAGCTGGGACCAGACTTACACCCAACAGAACCAGCATGCACCCCCACAAGTGGAGACGGGATACGAGGAGCCTCTGCCAGTGTACGAGATCAACGGGCTTTGGTATAGCTGTGACCCAATTGTCAGGCAGGTCGAAATGGGGAAGGATCAGCCACACCGCCCATCCCCAGTCTACCAAGAAACCAGGCCCGTTTCCACACCGCACTTTCAGTCCAGGACAGAACAAGGGTACCAGTAGCAGCAGCGCACCTATCAGCAGGGGCCAGCACCGTCCCATCAGCAGCAGCAATATCGGCATGGCCAGCAGGGCCAATAAAGAACCTCATCTACATAGCAGCAAGCCCAGCCCACCGAATTGGAGTCTCTCACCTTGGCGATCCAGACCCTATCTGATAGGGTCCAACAGATGCAGAATGACTACCTGGACATGAGAACCGACATCAATCAGGTCTCTCGTAACCAGGACCAACAGATGGCGCCAAAGACCCCAATCCCCGCACAGGTTCAGGCCAACCCGAACAGCTTACACCAGGGCCAGAACCGACCTCGAGATAAGGTATATTATTCAGATAATTATTTATCTGAACATGAGATCCTTTCGTACGATAATGTAAATCATATGTCCCTCAGGAGCGGAAGGACCGTGACCATACCTGATCGGGCACGGGCGCAGAAGGAAGGAGCCTCCGAGACTCTACCTGAGGAGAACTCGGAGGAAGAAGAGGAGGAGCATCACCACCACCATCGTCAGCAGAAGAAGAGGACATCTGAGCCCTCGAAGCAGCATTCTCGCATTCGCATGGAGTCCGACGAAACCGATGAAGAGCCCGCACCTCCATCTGAGGAGGATCGTCCAGCAGTCGTAGAAGAAGCGTCACCGGTTTCGCCTCAGCATTTTCTTTTTAGTCGGAGTCAGAGTCCTAGTTTGTTTCAGAGTCAGAGTCATGTAAAGAACTCAGTTCCCGAAGTTAATAAGAATCTTTCAGTTTCCGAACCTGAGTTGGAGTCAATAATCCCTTTCCCCCAATCTCTCAAGGGTAGAAAGAAGAAAACCAAAAAATCCAAAAAGATGACCCTGAGATGGCTGAATTCTGCAATAAACACATCAAGGTCAAAATCCCCTTTGACAAGTTCGTGGAAATGACCCCTGCATTCCAAATACCTTAAGGTGAGATGCACGCCTACTAGGGTTAGCAGGAAGACCAAAAGCCGTGTTGAGAAACACGTTTTATCAGTAGCCACGACTTGTGCAATAAAGAACTCGTTTCCTCGGAAACGAAGAGACATGGGTGCACATTATGTAGTGAGTCATGTTGATGACATCGTGTTTGCACGCACTCTCCTAGACAATGGTTCCTCAATCAATCTGATGCCTACAGCCCTCTATGAGCAACTTAATCTCGGACCTCTTAGGAAATCTAGAGCTCTTCTACAGTTCGCTGACAAATCAACCAAGAGGTCCCAAGGAGAATTAAGGAACATTGTGATCAAAGTCGAGGGGCAAGAATACATGGTGGACTTCACTGTCCTGGATATGGAAAACCCTCGTAATTGGAGAGATTCCCACATCATTCTAGGTAGGCCTTTCCTCAGAACAGCAGGGGCCTTATTTGATTATAAGAATGGGAAGATTCAGTTCCAAACTCCAGGCGGAGATGAGGAACTTGAAAGGAAGCAGACAAGATGGCAGAGATCGGATTCAGAATCTAGCGCCGAGTACTCTTCTACCGGAACAGACTGCGAGCATGTAGACTTAGTTGGGCCATGGAGACAGGACCCAGCCAGCACCGATGTGTCCATCTCCTCCGAAGATGATCCAGTGCATGAGTCAGTCTGTGAGATCCTCAGGAACGAGTACAGCTTTGAGCCTGCATCGCCCTACATCTTCGATGACGTAGAGGCCCAGTTGGGCCTGTCAGTCCTTACATCTCTAGGACAATCGGAAGATGAGGATGACGAGTCGGATGAGGCGTTTGCCGATTGTATGGAGACCTTTGACGATCCGACTCCAGAGCCGAACTTGGTGGCAGCTATCACAGAGAACGATCCAGCCACTTCCAACACTGAACCAGATCAGATTGAGTCAGATTTCTTAGACGATCACACTATTCCTGAGCTCAAACCCTTACCCACAACCTTAAAATATGCCTTCCTTGCCGGCCAAGACAAGAAATTTCCAGTCATCATCAGTTCGCAATTGACCGAGGAGTAGGAATCTCGCTTGCTAGAGATCCTGGAGAAAAACCGCAAGGCGATAGGCTGGAGCATTTCCGATCTCCACGGGATAAATCCCGCTCTGTGTTCGCACCATATTTACTTGGAGAATGAGGCCAAACCCTCTCGTGAATTCCAACGCCGGCTGAATCCAAATTTACGAGAGGTCGTGAAGAAGGAGATAGAAAAATGGTGCAATGCAGGTTTCATTTACCCAATCTCTGACTCTAAGTGGGTGGCCCCAATCCATGTTGTCCCGAAGAAGTCGGGAATTCAGACGACCACCAACGAGGACGAAGAGGAGATCGTGACGAGAGTACCCACGTCGTGGCGTGTCTGTGTGGATTACAGACGCCTGAATGCCACGACGAAGAAGGATCATTTCCCCCTACCGTTCATTGATCAGATCTTAGAGAGACTAGCGGGGAAAGAGTTCTTCTACTTCTTAGATGGGTTCTTGGGCTACAATCAAGTAGCCATAGCTCCAGAGGACCAGGAAAATACCACGTTTACATGCCCCTTTGGTACCTATGCTTTCAGGCTCATGACTTTTGGGCTATGCAATGCTCCAGGTACTTTCCAAAGGTGCATGATTGCTGTATTCGCCGAAATGGTCGGCGAATTCCTGGAAGTCTTCTTGGATGACTTTTTGGTCCACGGCGATTCTTTCGATTCCTGTCTTAGGAATCTGGACCGAGTCCTCAAAAGATGTTGTGAGGTTAATCTGGTGCTCTCCTGGGAGAAAAGTCACTTCATGGTGACGGAGGGCATAGTGTTGGGGCATGTCATCTCCAAGAGAGGAATGGAGGTTGTCCCTGCCAAGGTGGATGTGATCAGACGACTCCAGCCACCAACCAACGTAAAGCAGTTGCGGTCGTTCCTCGGGCATGTTGGATTTTATCGGAGATTTATTAAGGATTTTTCTAAGATTGCCCGACCACTAACTGAGCTTCTAGGCAAAGACATGGAGTTTGTTGTAGATCACAAATGTCTTGAGGCCTTTAAGCTTTTACAAGGAATGATTATGGACGCACCCATTCTACAAGCCCCAGATTGGTCTCTACCTTTTGAGATCATGACGGACGCCTCTGATTATGCTGTTGGGACTGTGTTGGGACAAAGAAGAGATGGCGTCCCGTTTGCAATTCACTACGTAAGTAAAGTGCTTGATACTGCTCAGCGTAACTATACAGTTACGGAAAAGGAAATGCTTGCGGTAGTGTTTGCCTTGGACAAATTCAGATCTCACCTAATTGGATCCAAGGTAACTGTGTTCACTGACCACACGGCACTACGGTATTTGATGGAGAAGAAGGATGCGAAGGCGCGTCTTCTTCGATGGATTTTACTTATCCAGGAGTTTGATTTGGACATCCGTGATAAACCTGGAAAGAAGAACGTAGTGGCCGATCATCTTTCTCGTCTCGAAGATCTTAATACTTCCGAGGTTTCACCAATTCGAGACTCCTTCTCTGATGAGTCGATTTTTGTTATCGACTCACTCCCATGGTACGCCAATATCATGAATTATCTTGTCTCCAAGAAAGTTCCCGAAGATTGGCCCAAGAGCCAAATCGACCGACTAAAGTCGGACGCTAGACACTACCATTGGGAGGATCCAATCCTTTTCTTTGAAGGACCGGATTGTGTCTGGAGATGGTGTATTCCTCAGGAGGAATACAAGAGTGTCCTTTCTTTATGCCACAGCTTGGAGGCAGGAGGACACCACTCCGAGAAGAGGACCGCATGGAAGGTACTTCAGTGTGGCTTCTACTGGCCGACTATGTTTCGCGATGCACCGCCTTCGCGAAGTCGTGCCTAGTTTGCCAGAGAATGGGAGGAACCGTTGGTTCCAAGGATGAGATGCCAATGCAGCCCGTCATCATTTGTGATGTCTTTGACGCCTGGGGCATCGATTTCATGGGCCCATTCCCTGTCAGCCACGGGTTCGAATATATCCTTCTTGCGGTAGACTATCTATCCAGATGGGTGGAGGCTATCCCGACCCGAGCCGCAGACAGCAGGACTGTCTGTAAATTCATCAGAGAGCACATAATCTCTAGGTTTGGGATCCCCAAAATGATGATATCAGACGGGGGTAGCCACTTTGTGAATCGGGAGGTGAAGAAACTCCTGAAGGACTACGGCATCGAACACCGTGTCACGAGTCCTTACCACCCACAAACTAATGGTATGGCTGAGGTGTCAAATAGGGAGGTGAAAACCATATTGCAAAAGCTTGTCCGCCCGGACAGGAAGGACTGATCTCAGATCTTGGATCAAGTCCTCTGGGCGTATAGGACGGTTTACAAGACACCATTAGGCACCTCCCCATTCCGAATGGTATTCGGAAAGCCGTGTCATTTGCCCGCAGAGTTAGTGCACAAATCATAATGGGCAATCAAGAAGGTCAACTGGAACACACACCTGGGTCAGAAACAGAGAGACATGGATCTGAATGAGCTTGTGGAAGTCAGAAACCGCGCATATGACAACAGTTTGGTGTACAAGGACAAGGTGAAGCGTTGGCATGATAGATATATCAGACGAAAGACCTTTGTTCCTGGACAGAAGGTATGGTTGTTTAATGCTAGGCTGAAGATTTTCCAGGGCAAGCTGGAGTCTAAGTGGACGGGCCCATTTATCGTCCGTACGGTGCATGATAGTGGATGTGTCGAGATCTCAGATCTCGCAGATGACGCACCGACATTCCTAGTTAATGGACAGCTGTTGAAGCACGTCGTCGAATCTAATGAGCAGATAGTCCATGTTGAGGAGATTGTATTCATGCGCGAGACAGATACAGCAGATTCACATCGAGCCGCGTATGAGACCTTGCAACAGTGAGCTCCAGCCATCCGCAGCATCTCGAAAGATTCACACCGACTCATTTGTGCATACCATCAGTCTTGTACATCCTATCCTTTTCCTCACGACTCTAGTATCCCATCCCCACATCATCGAACCATTATCTTGGACTATACTTTGGATAAACAGATCCTAAGTATAGGGGGGAGGGGTCACCTGACTCATTTCATTGTACATTCTCCAGATCACATTGGTCCTCATACTCACTCCTATCTTATACTTAGGCTGATCAGAGCCGAAGTATAGGGGGGACCAATGCCCGCATTGTATACTCATCCACTTCTCATCTTTCCCTCGTCTGCCCCATTTCTGAGCTTCTTCTACACTTAGGCTGCCAGAGCCTAAGTATAGGGGGGCGAGACGACTTCTGTACTTTTGTAATTTTAGCTCTCCTACGCTTAGCCCGAGCTATGTCTTTTTAGTCGCTTTCGTGCTCTGAGGACATAGCACACACTAAGTATAGGGGGGCGTGTATATATTACATATATACTTTACCCATAGCTCGTACTTTCACGTATTTTTGTATATATTTTGCACGGGTGGGTAAAAATCGAAAAAAAAAATGAAAATGAAAATAGGCTTCCTATTTACTCTTGCATATTATCTTGCATTTTCCAAAAAAAAGTCTTGCATTTCATTCATATCATGTCATCTACATCTCAGCTGCATATCTTGCATATGCAAAGTAAAAAGCTAGTGGGTTCTGAACCAAGTTATGAGTAGATATTGAGGATGGACTTGATTTGACCTTAATCCACCTAATTTCAGAGGAACCTTATAGGTACTGGAGTTAAGATTTCTCAGGTCAAGTGACTTAATTCTTTGAGTCCGCAAGTCTATGTTCACATGTCATCTTGATCAGTCTAAATAGAATATCTCGTTCATACGCATGATTCTTTTAGATAATGACCTAACTTGGACAAGCACAATGCATGTAGCTCTTCATTGATGAGGTGGTGAGGAGGTAGAATCCTTTACCTTGGAGTAGCACACGGGTGGAAACATCCGTCCTCCTCTAGGGAGGGTAGTGCATCTCAACCTAGTCTGGTGGTGTTGACATCTAAGGACAGGATGCTGCGGATTGCAATAATACTTCAAAAGAGGGATAGTATACTATCTCAAGAGGAAAAACTCCTGATGTACATGCTGCACCTTGTATATAGTTCAAAAAAAAGAGAAAAAAAACGAAAGAAAAAATGCAAGAACTCCAAAAAAATCAGACAAGTCCAAGTGAAAAAAATAATACCTGTCGGAGTATGTATATTAGCAAAGAAATGCAGCCGAATGACTTGGCTACACTAGTCAGGCATCCTGGGATAGGTGGCTACACTGGCCATCGTTCATTCTTTTCTCTACCCCCTCCTCTTGAGTTGGTCGCACTTGAACTTAGAAGGGAATACCCCGCTCCTCAAGGAAAGAGTTACTGGACCGGGTTATTGAGTTACCTTGTTAGAGGAGGCTGGTTCCGAGTCATTTCTAATGTGGAGAGTTACATTTCACTTACACAATACAAGTAAGAATCATAGTCATCAGAAATTTACGTTTGAGGATTTGTTCTGACCTGACTATTGAGGCATCTTGAATAGAAGACTTGTGGAACTTGAAGTCTGTTAGGTCTTAAGTTCAGGTCCCAATAAGGTTCCGCCACACAATTAATCTAAAGGTCGAGTCAAGCTCCATTTTCAACTTTTGTTCATGACCTTGGTATGGAACCCAATCTCATTTCACTCTTGCATTTCATTTTAGTTGCTCGGGGACGAGCAAGGTTTAAGTATAGGGGGTTGATGAATCTGTGATTCATCCCTCTAAAAGTTGAAAATAGAGATTTGTTCTCGAGTAAATAGATGCATATTTCCCTTTATATTATAAAATTAAATTCATGCATGCAAGCATAATATCTGCATTTTAGCATTCACATTTGCATAAAATAAGAAGCCCAATTCACTTGTAAATATTCACCTGTATATTCATCATATTTCACTTATTTGTAAATATTTTATACTAACTTAGAATCCAATAAAATCAACTCCATAGTGTATATATGACTAACACTAATTAAAGAAAAATATCTAAAAAATACTAACTTGTGAAATTGATCAATAAAACCCCAACCCAAGTTTGAAGACCTTAGACCTTAAAACGCACATATCTCTCTCATACGACCTCCGAATTAGGTCTACTCACTTTTAAAGTAATATACATTCAGAGACCTTCGAAAAAAGACTATATTCATTCAAATCGGAGCTCGTATGCAAAACTTGGGTTTTGGGCCCCTTTTGTACATTGTACAAAATGACCGTTTTACCCCTGTATTTTAGCTTTTTATTTTCTTAATTATTAAAAATCCAAAAAAATTAGATTAAGTTGTAAATATTCTTCTCATATTTTCTCTATTTTTATTTTGATTTTTTTCTCTTAATTAAAAATGACAAAAAAATTACAAAAGATAAAATGTGGTATTTTATACCTATAAGGTACCGCCCAAAAATACAGTTTATACAGATGATTTCATTTGATTTTCGACCCTTAACGAAAGTTGTAGATCTCGTCGAGACGAGCAACTTTTGTGTTGATGACTTTTTAATCTAACCTCTTTTCTTATTTCTTTTTGATTTTTCTTTGTATTTAGTTGCGGATTTTTCTCGGAGCGACACGTGGCATCTCCTGGAGTCGTCATATGTCGCCTCCTCATTCACCCACTTATACCATTCCTCTCCTTTATCCTGGGCCGTTGGATGAGAGGGTCTCCATCAACGGTCAATACCCATTCCTCCCTCCACTCTCCCTTAACTTGAGGGAGAGACCACATCTTCCACCACTCCCACCCCCGTCTTCTCCACTCCATCTCCCATCTCTCCCACTCTCTCCATGTCCTCTCCAACCTCCACCTTCTCATCTTTATAATCCCCTCTACCCCTCCATTCATACACATCCGCCACTCTAGAGAAGTATAGGCCCAGCTCGCTCCTCCCCCTTGGTGACAGCTCCGGGTGTGGAGCTTGAGTCGACGACGACCTTTGCGCTTCAGGCGAGATCCAAGGGATCTTCCCTTGTCGCAACTCCTTCTCGAGTTGCTCGAGCTCTGCATCGCCGCTGCATCGAGCGAAGACAGGAGCTCATCATCGAGATCCTTCACAGGCATCCGTCCATCCCTCCAGGTAACATCTTCTTCTTTTTCTTCATTACACCCCACACTCTCTCTCCTTGATTCATCACATTCCTCCCACCCAATCACAAAATCGATCGCACATCAACGGATAAATCACACGTTGCGAACGCAACGGTGATTTTTATTTAATTTTTCGGAGAACTTTTATCAATCAATTAATCTAAAATTTAACACTTGCTAAACAAATGCATGAGCAACAGGGGAGGTGGTGAAACTCCCCAGTTTCTTGCCTTCTTCCCACGATCTCTCTCCTTCTCTTCTTCCTCACCACGCTCACCACGCACATACCATTACCCACGCCGCCACCGCCATCGCCACACTACTGGTTCTGCTCCAACGACCCTTGGCCGTGTGTCGGCTATCCTTCCCTACCAGGTGCAACTCCATAGACGCCATCAACCATCAAGGTCGTGTGTCGACCTTGAACCTTGAAGCTACAGCCGTCCACCCGGTGCACGACTCCCAGCCGCGCCCCTCTACGGGCGCCCTCCGCCCAGCGTGGCGGTAAGCAGCTCCGGCCACAAGCGGCCCCACGGCCGTTCTCCTCCACCATCGACACCGAGTACAGCAGTCGCCCCGCACCTTCCAGCCCGCAGCCACCTGCGCCACTGAGGTCTGACCTTCGTGTGTCGCCCGTGATCCCTCCAGCCGCTGCGCGGCGGTGCTCCGCGCTTCAGACCGCCAGTGTTCTCCTCCTCTCCGTCGCGCAGCCGCGCGCTGATCCACCCCTCGACGTCTTCGCACCCAGTGGCCCCCGTCCTTCATCGCCGTGCGTTACACCACCGCCGGCCCAGCTCCACGGTCCCGCTCCTCCGCTTCAAAGGTCGCGCCCCGCGTGTGCATGAAGCTCCTCCATCCTCCTGCTCAACCGTGAAGCTCGGCCTCTCCATCGTGAAATAAAAAAAGGGGGCATTTGCAAAGGGGACACTTGCACCCCTTTGCATGTTTTTAAAAAAAATTCATGTTTCCATAATTACATGTAAGTCCCTGTGCTTCATTTGAGCTTCTTTTTGATTTTCTGTATTGCATTTATAACCTTGCATTTGCACGTTTATCTTATTGTCATTTTGCCATCTATTTTTAATTTCAAAAATTGCATTATGTAGTATAACTCTTGTTCTGCCATCTTATCATTTATTTGTATTTTTCTGATTTGCAGAGTATTTATTGAAATTAACTTGGTGGAAAATTGAAATATTTTGCCCATTTTGATTGTTTAATTTATTGCGTATTGTCTGCTTATCGAAAAATCTCCAAAAAATCGTAGTTGGTAGATCTAAGTTTATGCTACAACATATCTAAAATTCACATCAATTGCACGTGTAGTTTGTCTTAGAAAAATCATTTAGTGAAAAACTTAATTGATTTTTAGTTAATCAACCGTGAAATGTTTTAACGAAATTCAAGTTGATTTGGGTAGCTCTTGCTTAGACCTATTTGGATTAATTTTATTTCTGAGAAATATAATCGTTTGATAATTATTAAAATTGGTTTAGTCATTTTCACTAAGGTCTGCATTTTTAAATATTCGTACATCAGAAAATTCTAAAAAAATTAAAGTAGCTTAATTTCATCCCATTTCATAATATGGCCAATTTTCATAATTTTTGGAATTAATTTGATCATATTTCTGATTTACCTTCAAATTGGCTTGATTTTTTCATGTGTCTTGCATAGAAATTAAAAAAAGAACAAAAAAAGACTTCTCGAAAATCACACACTTGAACTTTGCTAAAATTTACCTAAGGAGACAGATGCCTCCCTGAGTTCGACCTTGGAAACTACCAAGTAAAAAAAATCACCGCTTGAAATTGACTTGAATTTAATTAATAGTGGTTTTTTGATTAGTCACTCGTATCCGACTGCAACGAACGACATTAAAATTAATTTGGACATTAACTTGACCGAGTTAACTAAGGGTACGGGGACGGTTATCAGTAAGTTACCTACTCCATGGAGTATGATCACTTTCCTATACATACATACATACATATATATATATGGGTAAAATGTGTATGCCCCTAAGGGGAGCTAACTTAGCTCCCCCAGCTCCATTTTTCACATATTTTTAATTTTTTTGAAAAAAAATCATGTAAATTCATTATTATATCTTTATAGTATGTCATTCAAATTTCATGCGAAACAGAGACTCCTACGACCTCCAACCAGTCTGGATGGAGGTCGTAGGAGTCTCTGTTTCACACAAAATTTGAATGACATAATACAGGGATATAGTGATCAATATTCGTGGAAAAAAATTCAAAAAATAAAAAATAGAGAAAATAAGTTGGGGAGCTAAGTTAGCTCCCCCTTGGGGGCAGCCCCATTTATCTCTCTCTTCATCTCCCTCTCTCTCTATATATATATATCTATATATATATAGGAAAAACTTAGTGATGTGCCTCCTTTCCATACACTTGGTGTGACACCTCCTATCATCCATCCGATATCAATCAATGGCACCATATAAAACACTAATCCGCACAAAAACCACTACGTTATTTTTAGAAGAAAAAAATCTCTTCCCTTTCAGTACAGATTGTCATGCTAAATATTGATTACACATATTTGATTACTAAATATATCATATTTTTTTAATGTCATTCTCCCTTACTCGAGATTCCCATTTATGTTCTTCATGATTTTCTAGTTATTCTCCTCCTTCTTCATCAAAAACATCGACGACGTGCTCAAGATCTCCATTAAAAAAAGTTCCAGTTAGTATTTTTTATGCATGGATGATGTATGTTCTTAGTATTTTTTTCATTTTTGTTACTTCAATTCCTCATCTCCCTATTGGAAATCTCATTATTTTTTTCATTACAATCTTTATATATTTTTTATACCTTTTCATATCAGATTTCAAACGATGAGGAGGATTTCTCGGTTACATTCTATTCATTCTAATTCTGTTCATTTTCAATTTGTAAAATTCTATTTTATTTCATTTTCGTGTGCTCTTGTTTTATTACATTTTCATGTACTTTTGTTTTATTTCAAGTTCAGTGCTTTTGATTGCATGATCCGTATATATGCATCATGTTTAAGTTTAGTGATGTTGATTAAATCATTTTACAATGTATTACATTCAATTACAATACATATGATCATTTTACATTTTCCTCTCATTTTCACAAAGTCATGATGTATTTTACATTCAAATGATGGATGCATTACCTGTACAAACAAATTCCAGTTATTTTTATATTATCTCCAGTCATTTTACGCTTTCATATTCTGTTTACAATATCTCCTTCTATTTTTATATTATGTAGGTCACTTGGATAACTTTCAATGAGAGGAAGAAGGGCAAAGATCGAGATAACCATATCTTATAGATGTCATCAATCTGGAATTGACTGCAGAAAAATAGGAGACGAATGTAAAAAGAATGAGAGAAATGTAAAATACGAAATACAATTGTAATATATATTAATGAAATGATGGATTCATTTATTGCAAGTCTTTAGTTTGTTAGAATGTTTAGCATGCTATTGGATGGGCGTAAACTTCATACATGAAATGTAAAATAAACCCAATGAATGTTAAATATGGACTATTTGTTTAATATGGATTCATTTATTACATCGCAGATTTAATACCTCCTAAAATTAATATGCATATGACATGTAACATATTTAACGTGTTCATAATTTAAGCTATCTAATATATTAAGAAATATAGTTGTAACAAAAATCCCATCATTTTAAGAATGTTTTCCACGTGTACATCACTTAATTAACATGTGATTAAAGCACCTTATTTTAAGGAACACATCTACACAAAAATTCAAATTTTCGTCAGATTTGAGCTTTTTGTGAATATCAGTGGTTATGTTTTTATAATTTATAACACATAATTATAAAATATCTCAAGTGTTTGTAAATTGATAACGGGTATTTCAAAATGCGAACATTTATTCCATCAGATATTTCTGGAAAATTATGTACATCACTCGCCATATACCTAAATATAGAATGATCAATGATGTGTATTTTACTAAATTAACACTAATTTAACCCATCCACATATTAGGAATGTTAGTTGGCACGAAACCCACTTAGTGATTTCAATCTCACTCGTACACTCATCATCCAACTACCTAAGATGACACATTTCTATAATCAAGGAAATGTGCCACCTCAATTCAAGTGTTCCGTGCATGCGTGCGTGTGTGGTGCCCCCATGTCCCATTTTTCTCATTTTTTATTTTTTTTTAATTTCTTCGTGGAATTTCATCACTATATCCTTATATTTTGTCATTCAGATTTCGTACGAAACAGATACCTCTACAGCCTTCATCTAGACAGTCATTTTTTAACGGTAACATAGTTGCTAAAATCGACCATGTCTGGATAGAGGCCGTAGGAATCTCTGTTTTGAATGAAATTTGAATGACATAATATAGGTGTATATATATATATATATGAAAATCCATGAAATAAATTTTCAAAAAAATACAAAATGGGGAAATGGGGGGGAGCTATCAGCCCCATTTAACCCCATGTATATATAGAGGACTGATCCTGTGAGATAGGAAATTGTGAGATGGTGAGATGGAAAATTCTAGACCACTAGTTTCAACTAGGACAGAGAAAATCGGGAGAGAGAAGACAAAATCTAGTGGTTGTTTAACCTAGAAAATTAAGAGGTCGTGTTGATTCACAAGGCGAATCAACAGTCGATGATTTGACCTCCAGCGAAATCCTGGATTAAAACAACAATTACCCCACAACAATCAAATAAAGCAATGAAGGTGTATGTGGAGTTAAAATTTATTATAACTCTACAACAAGATGTGTATAGGAGCAAGTATGTGTAGAGGTTGAACACAGGGAGCAGACAGGTAGAATGGGGCAAAATTGCTCGAAAATGTGAATGTGAATGTGAATAATTTGTCTATCTATGCTTTTTTTGTGGGTTTTAATTTTATATTTTTTTTATATTTTATTTTTTAATTTTTTTATTTTTGTATTTTGATTTTTAATTTACTGAATTTATATTTTCTTTTTATATTTATATATTTTTTATTTTCTTTTTCTTTAAATAGGATATATTCACAATATAAGAAAAGAGAGGATAAGGTATTTATAAAAATAAGGAAAAATACTCAAAAATCAGGAAATAAAATGTTTTTGGGCTTTTTATATTTTTCTAATGTTCTTATGATTTTTCTATATTTTTCCTATTTTTTGGTATTTTTAAAGTTAAAAATACTGAAAACAATGAATAAAATACAAGGCAAAATGGGAATGAAAAATAGTAAATAGTGACAAAAATTTCTCAAATTAATTTTAAATTAAGGATAACATAATAAAAAATTTAGGAAAAGAAAACACAATTTTTAGATTTTTTATGGATTTTATAAATTTTTTTGAAGGTTTTTAAAGTTTTATAACTTTTAGGAGTTTTCTTTTATATTTTTTAGTGATTTGTGACTGAAGTTAAAAGACAAAATAAGCAAAATATATTTTTTTAGGAATTTTTTGACGTGTTTTATAATTTTTATGGATTTTATAATGCAAACAGTGCTGAAAATGAGTGTTTTCAAATTTTTATGAATAATAAAATGTAATGAAAATGCAATACAAAAATATGTCGTGCTACTATGATGCAACAGAAGTCTATTGTGATTTTTGTGGATTTTTTAGCACTTTAAAGAGGCATGCAATAAATAAAGAAAACATAAAGAAACTACATGCTGGCAGGGGCATTTGTGCAAATATGGCAAAGTTGAAGGGCTTGCATGCAATTTTTACACAAAATATAATACTGAATAAACAACTTAATGGACCAAATATAAATTCCATGACTCGCAAGGGTGCCCTTGCAAAAGCACCATACCCACGTGTGTCGCACGCGTACCTGGCAGGGGTACCAATGTAATATTACAAAACTAGGGGGACTAAATGCAATTTCTACAAAAGTTTTAAAGTAGTAAAGGAAATTTTAAACAGTAATTCTTAAATACAAAATTGGCGTGGGAGAAGTGTGCAAAATACCCACGCAATAGGTTTGGACGGCTGACGCAATATCACTTAACCACGTGTCGCGATCCTATGGCGTGATACCCCTTTGGTTGAATGGCTGGGATTAAATCACAGGGTGAAGATCTACGACCGAAGACGGGTGAAATCCAACAATATCTGCTCGCCGGGAAGAAGCGTTCTTGATCCAACGGCATAGGGGGCGGATGGAGGAACCAAGGAAGAACTCGGTGGCGCCGAGTTTTGATTAGGTGTTGGGTTGTCCTCTGACCACCATACCCACGACCGAAGGGCGTGGTCGACTCCTGCTGCTCCTCCGCAACGCCCAGGCAGCACATATTGGGCCGAAGACAAACGGAGGGCCTTCAGCGGATCGAGGAAGCTCCGGCGGACCTAGGGTCGTTCTTGGGCAAAAAGGCGGGGCTTGGTTGCTTCCCGTGGGTCCTGCAAGTAAGAGACAAGCGCAAAAGCAGAAGATAGAAGCAGAACCATGCGTTTATTGGCGGGAAATGACGTGCTGGAGTCGTGGATGGTGGCCGGAGCTCGTGGAACTCCGGCGAGATGTTTGATTGCGAAATCAGGATAAATTAGTCGATAGAACGACCAACTAAATGCATAAATCAAAGCCTAAAACTAACAGATAACTAAAAAGCGAGAAAACAACTCAATACGACCTCGATTGGCTGGAAGGCCAAGAGATAAACCTCACGGCGGTGGCCGGAGATGGAGGTTGGAGACACCAAATGATCATGCCCAAGGCCGGCCTAGATGGCTGGAGGTGGTGTTGTCACCACCACCAGTCCAGAGCACAAATCAGGGAGCCAGAGATTGGTCAAATGGGGTTCAAAAATGAGAGGGAATAATGGAGGTGGTTTATGTACAAGTAATGATGGCGTGCCCTTCAATGAATGATCACGGGCGAACGAGGGCAATCTTGGAAAATCCAAGCACCCGGCGTGTATCCCAGATGTACAAGGAGAAAAATCCAAGAAGAAGTCGACGCCAAAAAATGAAAGGTGCGAGCCCCAAAATTAGGAGAAACAAGGCGAGAAAGTTGTTCTGACAACAGCAGAGGGGTTTTTTTGTACAATGTGATGAACAGGCTCCATGGATCGATGAATATTGAGTGTATCGTGAATCCAATCCCCTACGTAATGGTTGGGCATGGATCATTGATCTATGGGGAGAAAAAGTCAAGAAGGATGCTTCATGAAATGGTGAAAGAGAGAGCCCCCAATAATTCGTGAAAATGGGTCAAAACCATCTCTGACACTGCAGACAGAGGAAGAGTCAGACAGTTGACCCGCGATCAACTGTCAGACTCACCTGGTTGGTCCACGTGGACCAACCAGGAAAAACCTCTAAAAAATATGTTGTAAATTAGATTAAAAATAGTTAATGAATTTATTATTTTTTTGTTATAAAATAAAAAATGTTTATTATTTTATAAATTTTTTTATGGTAATTTTTATTTATTTTTTCGAGGTTTATAATTACAAGTTACCTTTTATACCCTTTATAGGTATCTTTATCTATATATTTAAGTATGTTATTTTATTTATTTTTGTTTATTATTTTATAAATTTATAAAGTATTTTTATACACTTGAATATATTTTTATTGTATTTTTCTGAGGTATTTTGTACACTTAATAAAATAAAAATATGGTTTATATAGGTATGTATACATGTAATATACCTATGTATATTATATACAAGTATTTTATTTTGTATTTTATTTAGGTTTTTATTCTGATTTTAATATGCATATTTATTATAAGTAATATTTACGACATAATAAAAATATAAAATGGTAAAAATAATTAATAAATAATAAAATGAATATTTTAATCTGTACAAGTATACAATAGGGGTCCAAAACTTAACTTTCAAACCGTAGCTCCGCCAAATGCGAAACCATTGCCATTAAATAGATTATTTTAAATTATATACAATTAAAGGTGAGTTTGATGCATTTGGAGTTTTTATTTGGGAGATACAGGTCTGGGAATTTGGGATTCTGGATTCTTATTTAGATCATAACTCTTTATCTGTATATTATTTTTGAGTGAAATCAATTTTATATTTTTCTATATTTAATTATCTACAACTTTCATGTACAAAGTTTCTTTATTTGAAGTATAAAAAGTGGAACCAAAAATAGGTCCCAAAATGAATAAAGAATGAATGAAATGAAAGGGATTTTTATTGTATTTTCGCCCTTATCTCCCCCTACTTTATTCCTTGTCGACCTAGTCATCGAGATGCCTAGGTCTCGGGGTTTCGGGTCATCAAATATTTACAATATTTTATTCTTTTTCTTTTCTTTTCTTTATTCTATAATTTTGGCTTTAAAATCCGCATTTTATACAATATTTACACAATGATGCATGAATGCTAAAATGCCTAAATTAAGCCTATTTACACGTATTTACTAGGGTTTTTAAGGCCAAAATGATAGAATAAAGATGATGAAACGTAGATTCATCATCCCCCTATACTTGCCTTTGCTAGCCCTTGCAAACACTTATGCAATAAGTGCAGAAAAAGAAAAATAAAGAAAAGAAAAAGAAGAAAGATGGATGAAGTTTAATGATCAAACTTGTCCTCACAAAATCAAAGTTTGGAGCTTAAGTCAGACCTTTGGAATTTTAGTGCGGGCAGAACCTTAATGAGAACCAGAATTGAAATCCAAAAGTCCTTGAGAATCCCAAAACTCTGTTCAAGTATCCTCAATAGCCAGGTCAAAAATATCTCAACTCATACGCAAACCTTTACGACTATGATTCTGACTCGTACAGTGTAAGTGATAGTGGCTCTCCCTAACTAGAATGACAAAGAGACTGACTTCTCCAGCATGACAACCCAATGAATCCCCAATCCAATAACTCCTTCCTTGAGGAGCGGGGTATTCCCTTCTAAGTTCAAGTGGCAACCAGCTCAAGAAGAGGAGGTGAAGAGAAGAATGGACGGTAGCCAGTGTAGCTACCTATCCTAGGATGCAAGACCACTGTAGTCAAGTCATCCAGCTGCAGGCTCACATGATTTGACTTTGATGCTCAAGCTTGCTTATTGACTTTACAACAGATGTACATACTTTTGCAGGCATTTTATTATTGTACAGACCTGCCTATTTTTTTTCCTTTTTTTCTTTTTTTTGAAATACTATTCACAACAGCATTTACATAGGGAGTTTTTCCTCTTGAGCCAGTAGACTATCCCTCTTTTGAAGCTTTATTGCAACCTACACTCTCCTGTCTTTAGAACTCATCATCATTGGACAGGTTGGGGTGCACTTCCCTCCCTAGAGGAGGACAAGTGTTTCCACTTGTGTGTGTCTCATACCGGCAAATCCAATCCTCTCACCACTCCAACTGAGTTGAGACATGTGAAAGGTGCAGGTGTCCAAGTTAGGTCATTATCAACAAGAGTCGTGCGTGTGCTCCGAAATACTCTACTTAGGCAGTCAAGAATTCATTGAACTAAGTCTCATGATCCTCAAAGAATTAAGTCAACTAGACTTGAAGTACCTCAAACCCAGTTCCTATAAGGTTCCTGTTATTAGGTAGATTTTAAGGTCCAATCAAGCTCCAATCTCCGGATTTTACTTAGACTCGTTCAACTATCAAACTTAATCCGAAAAATGCTCATGCTATGCAGAATGCAGAAAATATTTTTGTGATGCAATTTTCAAAGATTTTGAACTTTTTATGGATTTTTGAAAAGATGGTGATGATGCATATGCATTTTTTTGTATTTTTCATAAAGCTTTTTCAAATTTTTTTGGATTTTAATTTTGCAAATGTTTTTGGGATTTTTGAAAACAAAGAGATTTTGGCTAAAAGCTAGGTAAAATATTTACTCGGGGATGCATCTTATATTTACAAGACGTGGATTTTAAGAATTTACAAGGATAAGTGATCAATTTTATAGGTATATATAGTGGATTTTTGTATGATGTAGATATTCCTCAAACTTATTTGACACAGGTTTTTTAAACAATTTTGAAAACTATAGTCCAAAATAATTTTTTTTAAACATGTACGCACATTTGAAAATCATTTTGCAAAGGTTTTCCAACAGTATAGATAGATTTTCCAAAATATTTTTGCAATCCATTTTTCAAACCATTTGCAAATCATTTTTCAAACATTTTATTTCACACAAAGAAAATAAATTTTCAAAACAAAATGTTTTTACAAAGGTTGAAAACATGTAACAAAACATTTTCAAAATATTTTTCAAAAGATTTTTCACAAAGATTTTCAAACTATTTTTCAAACATTTTGCAAAGAACATTTTCACCTGATTTATTAATCAGTAAATACAAAAAGAATTTGAGGAACAATAACATCTTTTTATTAAGGTTTTTAATGAATTTTAAAGAATTATTAGCCATATTATTAAGAAAATACGAAAGTACGAGTTATGGCTAAAGTATATACGTATTATATACAACCCCCCTTTACTTATCTTGAGTTATGTCCTCATAGATCAAAGAGAAAATAGAAGACATAACTCGTACTGAGTATCGGAAAATCTAAAGATTAAATGAACGAATGAACACATGAGAAGTTGACCATCTCCCTTATACTTAGGATCAAATAATCCTAAGTATAGCAGACTGTACACAAAGTAGGGAGGGTCAAGGGTGGTAATGAACAGATCGTACTCAGGTTGTCTCCCCCTATACTTAGGGTAAGATATCCCTAAGTATAGACAAGAAGAGGAGGTGAAGAGGATCGAAATAAATGAAAAACTCGGGGTGCACACCCCCCTATACTTAGGACAAAGTACGTCTTAAGTATAGAAGACTGACAACAAGGGGCAGCACCTTTTTGGTACAAAAAGAAGATAGAAAAGGAAAAGAAGAAAAGAGATGAGAATGGAAATGAGATCAGAGGATGTGCACACCACTCCCCCTATACTTAGGGTAAAAGAATCCCTAAGTATAGGCAACAACAGGAGTGAAGAGACGGAACGACGAAGGAACACTCGGCTCGTCCACCCCCCTATACTTAGGACACAGTACGTCCTAAGTAAGGCAAACACGAGAATGGGTGGGCGAGCAATACGGAAGATAGACAGAGATACACGGGAGAGAATATACAACAGAGATGGATGTACATATGATCAAGAAGGTGGAAAGCAAACCTTCTTGCGGGAACGCTGAGGAATGGATCGGGTATGGTGCAGATCGACATCGGGATCCAAAGTGGACAAAAGCTGATCGGGGTCGACAGAGTGAAGATACTCAGGGGCCCTAGGGTGTGAAGGCACAGACGGGTGAGTGGAAGAAGTTTGCTCATGTCTGGCCTTGGGGGTCTCGCTGATATCAAAATGGAATGGGACGAACTCATCATCATCGGAAGTAGTGTAATCAGTGTCGTCCTACGAGGTCTCATCCAGGTCAAAACCAAAAGGAACGAACTCATCAGTGGAAGTAGTCGAACTATGTTCGTCCTCTATAATCTCAACTGGATCATCTTTTTCATCAGAAGGCCTGAATTCCCGAATAAAAGCAATCAAATCAAATTCGGCCTTTGGCTCATCTGAATCTAAATGGACAGGAGCGGACCCATCAGTGAAAGTAGTCGAGTTATGTTCGTCATGTCTAGTATCTAAATCTACCCTCCGCTCAATGGTATTGATCGTATAAATCCTGCAGATGTCATCAACACATCGCTAATCACAGGAAGCAGAAATGCCATGGTCTATGCTGTCCGAGCCTTCCTCCTTGGAGAGAAATTCTCGGGTCTCATCATCGGTCATAAAGAAAGTCTCTCTGATATCTTCACATAGATCATAGGCCTCGGGGTCAGCCAAAATAGGTGTAGTCACATCAGGTGCAGGTCTTGAAGGATATGGAGAGATCCTCGAGCGCATCATGGAAGTGTGAGCGTCGTATCGGATACGACGAAGAACGACTAGTCGTACTAGATGTTCGGTGCAGCGGAATTTAAAAATTTTTGTTCGATGAAACCACATGATCCAAGAACCATTCTCGGATCATTTCATCTATAACCACAACAAGTATAATGCAATACCTCTTGAAGCGTGGTTGATCGAGTCTCTAAGAGAAGAGACATCCTGTCTCAAGTCCGATCGTCGGAGTGATCGCTTGCGAGCGCGGGGATGAATCGCGTAGTCCTCGCAATCCAAGAAGTTGATCCAAGCACGGTTGCTCCTGATCTCGTCGCACGAGATCGAACGTCTCCTTCGTGGGCGAAGCACTCGAAGTAGACGGAGAACCGCAGAGCGTCGAAGCGGCAGCGCGAAGGCGAGGGCGAAGACGATTCACTCCACCAAGGTGGACGGCCACCAAGAGGAAAGGGGAGAGAGGGCTGTCGAGTATGGAGAAAGAGAGAGAGAGAGAGAGAGAGAGAGAGAGAGAGAGAAGAGTGCTACAATAGCATGTAAAGAGAGAGCCAAGTATGCCTCTCTATTTATAGGGTTTTGGGATCCATGGATCTCAATCCATGTGTCATATAAAATCAATGGATGAGATTGATTTATGACAATCCAATGGTCAAGATTGTTGTCGGTAAAAGCCAACAACTTGTGATTTAATTTTGATTAAATATATTTGATAAATCTAATAAATATAATACTAAATTAAATCACACAAATAGAGAGGGAGAAAATAAGGTAGATACACCTTCCTCTTTGGAAGGGGGGGACGGCCACCAATTCCCTCAAGGAATTGGTGTGGCCCCCTCCTTTCCAAAAGGGAGGGGCAATCTCCTTGATTTTCTCTCTACTCAATTTCCAACAACAATTTGTTGGTATTTTAATTCTCCAAAATAATTCTCAATTAATTCTGGGAATATTGCAATCTTGACATTGAATTATTGTGAATCAAATTCACAACCCAAAACAAAATGTAATTTACATTTTCAATTAATTAAACAATGTGTATCCAATACATATTAATAATTAATCTACTAATATAAATTATATTTACCTCTCTCTAATACATTATAAATCACATCTATAATATATTAGGAATAATTGGATATTACTATCCACATTATTCTTATCCATAATAATTAAATCACATTTAATTATATTGGATAATATCTCATACATCATGATAATTAAATCACATTTAATTATCAACTTCTCTTTGCTTAGATCTTATGGAATTGCTCTTAAACCATTTAAGAACAATGCTATTTCTCCTCAGATACTTGGAGATAAGGACAGGGCGATTGTATTGTTCCACGTATAGTGACTTGGATATTGAGATCACATCTCAAATCCAGATCCCATGGACCTCTCATAGATGCTTGATTAAATCAAGACCGTAAACCTAATCTTCTCATTTGCATCTGAATCTCATTCAGATCAATGTCCAGTACATGGACTAGGATTAGGTCACTTCTCTAATGAGAGGAGTCACTAAAATCCAGACCTGTTTCACCACTCCCTCGGAATGGAAGCGTCATGGTTATACAATCGTTTATGATCAAATCACCCTTCAGGTATTCCCAATACCTGCACATCTTGCATACTAGAATACTCATGATCATCATGAAGATAAAGATCACTTTTACATTGTCATCTTCATAGTCTGATCACTAAGTTTCTCAATCTTGGTCCTTAGGATATGGTACAGATCATATGCTTTCACAAAGCATATATCTTACCTTCAAATTCATGTCATGCTTCTAAAGCATGATGACCATGCATGGAATTTGGTCAATACCAATACCTCATGAGTGAGCTCATGTCTCCCGGTTCACAAGTGAACCTGTATGATCCCTTTGAGATATCATATTACTCATATGCCCTTACATGCACACCAGCTCGCCGGTGTATAAACCTTGATTAGGTCATCAACCTATTGGTCTGCCAAATGTACATGCTCAGACATATAGTAATATATCTGTCTCTGGTCAGAGGATGTTTGCCTGTGATGTGATAGTATTCATCATAGGTCTTTGGTTATCTCGATCTCGTCAAGTCAACTCATTGACTCGACTAATCTGATACCTCCGAATCAATATTCCTATGCAGAGGACTTGCATCAAGATATCGATCAGATATCAGTCTAATGAGATGGGATTGCCATCTCCCACTCAGACTGGAGATCACTACTTGTTAAGCATTGATGATGCTTGATGAGTCCTCTATCTAACTCGTTAGATATTCATCCAAGCATCAGCCTCTATGATTCAATCATTAAATCAACAGCTGTATGATTATCAAGTTGGCCATGGTACATAACCCTTATTGTACAGAGGGACCTTATAGTGCATTCATTCATTCAATATCAGAAAGGGAGTGAAACAAAATCCATAACTTTTATTGATAAATCATTTATTACAATAACATTTATTGTAGGAATGGTTCGCCTCGGGCTCACATTGCTAACAATCTCCCACTAGCCCTCAGAACCATTCAGGAACAAGCCTTAAACCCAAACTCATTACATGCTGGTCAAAAACCTTCTGTGTCAGAGGTTTGGTAAGAGGATCAGCAACGTTGTCGGCAGAGGCCACCTTGGTGATGATGATGTCACCACGCTTTTGAATCTCCTGAATGATGTGGTATTTCCTTTCTACGTGCTTGCTCTTTTGATGCCATCTGGGTTCCTTCGCTTGGGTAATGGCTCCTGTGTTATCACAGAGTAGCGGGATGGGAGTATCAGAGGAAACTACGCCAAGCTCCTGAACGAACTTGCTCAACCACACCGCCTCCTTTGCAGCATCCGATGCGGCAATGTATTCGGCTTCTGTTGTTGAATCTGTTGTAGTGTCCTGCTTCTTGCTTCTCCAGCTCACAGTACCATTGTTCAACAGGAACACAAACCCTGATGTCGACTTTCGATCATCAATATCCGATTGGAAGTCAGAATCTGTATATCCCAAGACTTGGAGATCACCATCTCCATAGACCAAGATGTAATCTTGCGTCTGTCTTAGATATTTGAATATGTTCTTTACTGCATTCCAGTCTTGTTCTCCATAGCAGGATTGGTAACGACTTACCACTCCCACTACATGGCAGATATCTGGCCTAGTACACATCATGGCATACATTAAGCTTCCTACGGCTGATGCATAAGGACATCCAGCCATGGCCTTCTTTTCCTCAACAGTTTGAGGAGCCATTCCTTTAGACAGGTGGATACCATGTCTTAAGGGTAAGAATCCTTTCTTGGAACTATCCATACAGAATCGTTCAAGAATCTTCTTAATGTATCCTTGTTGTGACAATCCCAATATCCTCTTCTCTCGGTTTCTGAACAGCTTCAGACCCAAGTTGTAAGAGGCTTCTCCAAGATCTTTCATCTCAAAGGTATGGGACAGCCAAATCTTCACACTGGTCATCATCCCTGTATCATTCCCAATGATAATGATGTCATCTACATAAAGCACGATGAACACAATGGTGCTCCCACTAAGCTTCTTGTACACACAAGGTTCATCAGGATTCTGCACAAAATCATAACTCTTTATGGTTTCATCAAATCTGATGTTCCAGCTACGAGAATCTTGCTTGAGCCCATAGATGGATTTCTTCAGCTTGCATACTTTGCCATCCTCAGTCATGAAGCCCTGGGGCTGCTCCATGCAGATATCCTCCTCGAGGTATCCATTGAGGAAAGCCGTCTTGGCGTCCATCTGCCAGATGTCGTAGTCAAGATAGGCAGCTATAGCTAGCAATGCCCTGATGGATTTAAGCATAGCCATAGGAGAGAATGTCTCATCGTAGTCGATGCCTTCTCTCTGTGTGTAGCCCTTGGCTACGAGCCGTGCCTTGAAAGTCTCTACTTTCCCATCAGGTCCCCTCTTTCTCTTGAAGATCCATTTGCACCCAATGGGTTTTACCCCTTTAGGTGGATCCTCTAGGGTCCATACACCATTCTTATGCATGGAGTCAATTTCTGACTTCACTACTAGCATCCATCTATCCATGTCATGATCCGCGAGTGCTTCATCAAATGAAGTAGGATCATTGTCAGTTTCACTTGACACATGGAATCCATACCGTTCAGGTGGTGCAACCACCCTCGAACTCTTTCGAAGAGGTATGGGTGTTTCATCTTTATTTACTTCTTCAGTTTCTGGTTCAGGAAGCTCAGAGTCCTCAGGGGACTCAATGAGTTCCTCTACTTCACTTTTGTCTTGACCTTTAAGGAAATCATCCTCCAGAAATTTCACACCTCTAAAGACAAAAACCTTTTGGGTCTCAGGGTCATAAAGTTGGTATCCAATACCATCTTTAACATACCCAATGAAGTAGCACTCACAAGAGCGAGATTCTAGCTTACTTGCATCCATATTCTTTGCATGGACCAAGCAACCCCAAACCCTCAAGTGATTAACACTAGGTTTGGTTCCATACCATAGCTCATGAGGAGTCTTAGGTACAGATTTGCTAGGAATCTTATTTAGGATATATATTGCAGTCTCTACTGCATATCCCCAGAAACTAAGTGGTAAATGTGCTTTACTCATCATTGAACGAACCATATCCATGATGGTTCTGTTGCGTCTTTCAGCAACACCATTAAGTTGGGGAGTTCCAGGAGGAGTGAGATTGGAAATAATTCCATTCTCTTTAAGGTATTCCTTAAATTCATCTGATAGGTACTCGCCACCTCGATCAGATCGAATTCGTTTAATCTTCCTATTGGTTTGGTTCTCAACCAAAACCTTGAACTCTTTGAACTTTTCAAAGGTTTCAGACTTATGACGTAATAGGAAGATAAACCCGTATCGCGAATGGTCATCAATAAACGTCAAATAATATCGATATCCATTTCGAGTCGCGGTACTGAAGGGACCGCATACATCAGTATGTATTAAGTCAATAATACCTTCACATCTTGTAACCTTGTTACGGAAAGGCATCCTAGTCATTTTACCTCGGATACAATGTTCACAGGTAGGTAAAGGCTGAACCTGTAGAAAGTCCAAAGGTCCATCCTTTATCAATCTATTGATCCTATCAACAGATAAATGACCTAGCCTTTGATGCCAAATCATGTTTGAATGATTTATATTACTCTTGGATCTTTTAGGGTTTTTATTAGTGGTCGTAACATTCATGACATGCTCATTAATGCACAATTCATAGAGTCCTCCAGAAGTCAAAATACCCTATGCAATATATTTATCATAATGATTTATGACTAATTTATTACAAAATAGGAATGAATATCTATTTCTAACTAGCTTAGATACAGATATCAAATTCCTTCTGACTTCAGATACATAAAGACACTCTTTAAGTACAAGGACTCTTCCACTAGATAATGATAGTCGGCAGGTCCCGACGGCGACTGCTGCAACACTTACATCAGATCCCATCTGGATGACTATCTCCCCTTCTTCAAGTCTTCTAGTTTCCTGAAACAAATGCAACAAATTGCATACATGAACAGAAGCACCAGAATCAACTACCCAACTTCCTTCTCGTCCAACGAGATAGCTGGTTTCAATGATAAAAGTAGATTTCATACCTGCTGGGGCTTTACCTTTGTCGATCGACTTCAGGTAATCCGGGCAATTACGCCTCCAGTTCCCCGGCTTCTTGCAGTGGTGACAGACGTCGGTTTTCTTTGACGCCATTAAAGTGGATGCATTGGAAGATGAGGCAACACTTTGTCCCTTCTTCTTTCTCTTCTGGGTTGGGCCCTTCCGAGAACCTTGCTTCTGGCCGCGCTTCCCTTTGACCTGTGCAACCATTGCAGTGCCAGTGGGACCATCTTTCTTCATTACGTCTTCTGCAGACTTTAATGCAACAAGAAGCCCAGCATTTGTCAGTTCCAGCTTATTCATGTGGAATGACACCACAAAGTTATTGAAAGATTTAGGCAATGACAGCGGAATGAAATCGGATTGCATGTCTGCATCCATCGTCGCCCCCAGAGTCTCCAGCTCTGACAAGTACCCAAACATTTTGAGTACATGTTCACGGACCGAAGTCCCTTCCTACATCTTGCAGTGAACCAGTTCTTTCATAACATTGTACCGCTGGGTGCGGTTAATATCACCAAACATATCCTTTAGATTCTGCATTATTTCCTGGCAAGTACTCATCTCCACATGTTGTTTCTGAAGAACATTGGAGAGAGAACCCAAGATGTAGCATCTAGCCAAGACATGATCTTCATCGTACTTGCCATTATATGCTTTATCTTCCTTAGATTTAGGGTTTTCAAGTTTGTTTTCAGAGAGCACATAGCTGATGCGCTCTGCCGAAAGCACAAGCTCCAAATTACGGATCCAATCCGATTAATTCGGTCCGGTCAATTGGTTGACCTCCAGAAGCCTACTCAGTGGGTTCATGGACTTCATTTTCTGAAATTGAAAATGCACTATATTAGAACATATAATCATATATTCAATTTTATGATATTTGATTAAGGCATTTTAAATCAAATTAGTCTTGCTATGTCAACTATGAAAGTTCATTCCCTTATTCACTTTCAAAGTAGGAGATATACTTACCTTTATATCTCAAGCAAGAACTGGGATCTCCTCTTTATCTTTGTCATATCCCAATAATATGAGAACCTATGACTCCGATAAAGAGAAGCGGGAACACATTCCGCCTTGCAAGTCCAACTTGCATTTCCCAATTCGGTCTTTAATACCCGAGCCCACCACCCCTAGGGTGATGTTGACTCGTCATTAATTGAACCAACCGTCAACAGGAATACAACTCGCTGTGCGCAATCCAATATCGCCCCAATAATATGAGGACCCTATATTGGGGTCACTACACATACGTCCTTACTCTTTCGAGAAGTGACGAGCCCGATCCAAACGGATCATATGTGGGAGTTGTCACTTCGGACAGGGGTCTCCCACATATAATATTTGGCGACGAAACCCTTCGCCTTGACGGGAGACCATGGATGTCACTTATGTGATCCTCCATCTTTTATTCAAATTCAATTAATTACTATGAATCACATTCATATAATTAATTCTTCCAAGGGAATTATTAACTCTAATCATATTAGAGTATTCTCAATTGGATATAATTAACTTAATCATATTAAATTAATTATCAATCCAATTCAATCAATCAAACTTAATTTTATGCTTGAATATATATATGGTATTATTCTCAAAGTATGTATTAATTCGTATTTTAATAATTAGAAAAATACATCATAATCCCTCGGACATTATCCCGGCCCTACCCGTTGTCATGGCCAGTACCGGCGGGAGTGGGACGGACCGCATACGTTGCAACCCGCTTCCCCAGCGATCCCCGACTAGACACCATATCCGCCTTGGGAAAGGATAATGCCAAATTGATTATTTTGTACTTGAGATGATCATCGGTTCTTCAACCGAAATTATACCATATAGTAATCAAAACAATTTTGATTTTAAGGAAATTTGCTAGGCAAATTCCCAAGTCCTATTCAAGAAAGAAGTTTGATGATTGTAATTCCAATTATGGTTTAGATCAAATCTAATCAACTAATTGGTTGGTGCCAAGTCAATTAAGGAAATAATCATTCTCTAATATTTCACAAATATTTTTCATAATTATTTCTCGAAATTAACAATTAATTTCATTAATTGACAATCACATGGTTCTTGATTAGGAAAGCAATTTCAGCAGTGACCCCTACTTACTAAAATTAGCATATCTCAATCATATTAAATCCAAATTAAGAAAAGTCAATTTCTAAAGTTTTCTAATTTGATTTAGGACAGAACCTAAGTGATGTTTAACGAATTTCGAGGCAAGTCTAAACAGTAATTAACATTTTAATCACGTTCAGATTCACAGTTCCCGCAACAGTGCATACATGTTCATTAAAACGACCATATCTCGAGCATACGAAATACGATTTACGCAAACTCAGATTCTATGATTTCCTTATTTAATGGGGAACATAATCCAAGTATAAAATTTGTGTTTAAACAATTTAAACAGTGCCGAATTTATTTACTAAACAGATCTGCGAAATCAAATGCAATGAAAACTTTCGAGACCTTAACAAACCCAAGTCGTCCTCGGTTACCGAATCACTATTCAAAACTGTCGACCTAAGGCTCTGATACCACTTGAAGGATATGGAGAGATCCTCAAGCGCATCACGGAAGTGTGAGCGTCGTATCGGATACGACGAAGAACGACTAGTCGTACTAGATGTTCGGTGCAGCGGAATTTAAAAAATTTTATTCGATGAAACCACATGATCCAAAAACCATTCTAAGATCGTTTCATCTATAACCACAACAAGTATAATGCAATACCTCTTGAAGCATGGTTGATCGAGTCTCTAAGAGAAGAGACCTCCTGTCTCAAGTCCGATCGTCGGAGAGATCGCTTGCGAGCGCGGGGATGAACCGTGTAGTCCTCGCAATCCAAGAAGTTGATCCAAGCACGGTTGCTCCTGATCTCGTCGCATGAGATCGAACGTCTCCTTCGTGGGTGAAGCACTCGAAGTAGACGGAGAACCGCAGAGCGTCGAAGCGGCAGCGCGAAAGCGAGGGCGACGACGATTCTCTCCACCAAGGTGGACGGCCACCAAGAGGAAGGGGGAGAGAGGGCTATCGAGTATGGAGAAAGAGAGAGAGAGAGAAGAGTGCTACAATAGCATGTAAAGAGAGAGCCAAGTATGCCTCTCTATTTATAGGGTTTTGGGATCCATGGATCTCAATCCATGTGTCATATAAAATCAATGGATGAGATTGATTTATGACAATCCAATGGTCAAGATTGTTGTTGGTAAAAGCAAACAACTTGTGATTTAATTTTGATTAAATATATTTGATAAATCAAATAAATATAATACCAAATTAAATCACACAAATAGAGAGAGAAAATAAGGGAGATACACCTTCCTCTTTGGAAGGGGGGACGGCCACCAATTCCCTCAAGGAATTGGTGTCGCCCCCTCCTTTCCAAAAGGGAGGGGCAATCTCCTTGATTTTCTCTCTACTCAATTTCCGACAACAATTTGTTGGTATTTTAATTCTCCAAAATAATTCTCAATTAATTCTGGGAATATTGCAATCTTGACATTGAATTATTGTGAATCAAATTCACAACCCAAAACAAAATGTAATTTATATTTTCAATTAATTAAACAATGTGTATCCAATACACATTAATAATTAATCTACTAATATAAATTATATTTACCTCTCTCTAATACATTATAAATCACATTTATAATATATTAGGAATAATTGGATATTACTATCCACATTATTCTTATCCATAATAATTAAATCACATTTAATTATATTGGATAATATCTCATACATCATGATAATTAAATCACATTTAATTATCAACTTCTCTTTGCTTAGATCTTATGGAATTGCTCTTAAACCATTTAAGAACAATGCTATTTCTCCTCAGATACTTGGAGATAAGGACAGGGTGATTGTATTGTTCCACGTATAGTGACTTGGATATTGAGATCACATCTCAAATACAGATCCCATGGACCTCTCATAGATGCTTGATTAAATCAAGACCGTAAACCTAATCTTCTCATTTGCATCTAAATCTCATTCAGATCAATGTCCAGTACATGGACTAAGATTAGGTCACTTCTCTAATGAGAGGAGTCACTAAAATCCAGACCTGTTTCATCACTCCCTCGGAATGGAAGCGTCATGGTTATACAATCGTTTATGATCAAATCACCCTTCAGGTATTCCCAATACCTACACATCCTGCATACTGGAAGACTCATGATCATCATGAAGATAAAGATCACTTTTACACTTTCATCTTCATAGTCTGATCATTAAGTTTCTCAATCTTGGTCCTTGGGATATGGTACAGATCATATGCTTTCACAAAGCATATATCTTACCTTCAAATTCATATCATGCTTCTAAAGCATGATGACCATGCATGGAATTTGGTCAATCCCAATACCTCATGAGTGAGCTCATATCTCTCGGTTCACAAGTGAACCTGTATGATCCCTTTGAGAGATCATATTACTCATATGCCCTTACATGCACACCAGCTCGCCGGTGTATAGACCTTGATTAGGTCATCAACCTATTGGTCGGCCAAATGTACATGCTCAGACATATAGTAATATATATGTCTCTGGTCAGAGGATGTTTGCCTGTGATGTGACAGTATTCATCATAGGTCTTTGGTCATCTCGATCTCGTCAAGTCAACTCATTGACTCGACTAATCTGATACCTCCGAATCAATATTCCTATGCAGAGGACCTGCATCAAGAGGTCGATCAGATATCAGTCTAATGAGATGGGATTGCCATCTCGTACTCAGACTGGAGATCACTACTTGTTAATCATTGATGATGCTGGATGAGTCCTCTATCTAACTCCTTAGATATTCATCCAAGCATCAGCCTCTATGATTCAATCATTAAATCAACAACTGTATGATTATCAAGTTGGCCATGGTACATAACCATTATTGTACAGAGGGACCTTATAGTGCACTCATTCATTCAATATCAGAAAGGGAGTGAAACAAAATCAATAACTTTTATTGATAAATCATTTATTACAATAACATTTATTGTAGGAATGGTTCGCCTCGGGCTCACATTGCTAACAGGTCTCTGGTCGGTAGTGGGTACGGTGGTCAACACTTCGCTCACGTCAGCAGGACGAAAGCAGGTCTCTCCTGATCCATAGTCAATAACGACCCTCGTAGAGGCGAGGAATGGTCGTCCCAGTATGATTGGAGAGTGCTCCCCTTTGGAGGTCTCCATGGGAAAAACGACAAAGTCAACATGGTAGCTCATGCCCTGAATCGAGATGACGGTGTTTTCAAGGATACCCTTCAGCCTCTTTTTTGATCCATCATCAAACTGTACGATCATCCTGGTTTTCTTGAGAGGCCCTAGGTGAAGAGACTATACCAGCGAGAAGGGTATGATGCTAATCGAAGCACCGCCGTCTAGGAGAGTGTGATCACATGTGAAGTCGGAGATGGTGCAGCTAATGAAAGGTGTGGCAGTGTTCTTTTTCCTAAGAATGGGGCGGTGGGTGATGGTGTGGGCAGTGTCCATGGTCAAGATATGACGCTCAGATCTGCTCCTCCACTTTCTCTTCTTGGGAAGAGGAGCAGATAAATCGGTCATGGCCTGCTGAAGTGGGGCACAGATAATCTCATGAATGGTGGACACCACTTCGGGTTTAGTCAATATTTTTTGAAGTTTTGGACCTCCTCCATACAAGGGAGGAAGTCGGAATCAGCATATACACGAGGCATGCCAAGAGCAGTCTGTACAACAGCATCCTCAGGGTCAAAGGTGGGACAGAGTGTGAGAGGTTGTGTGGGTAAATGATCTGGCAAATGGTACCTCCTCACAGTCTGAATTGGCCAAAGGTCTCCTGAACTCTTTTTGTGTTTTTAAATTTTTCTCATTTTTTTGTATTTTGGGCGATTGCAAGCTCTCATGGAAATCCTCGAGTGAACCCATATCATCAAATGGTGGAGTATCATGATCGCTCTTATTTGTACTAGTGAGGTGGTCAATCCTCTATCTCATATGATCCATCATATGGGTCAAGTGCTCAAGGGTGGACTCCATGAAAGGTGACTCCAACAGCTCAGTCTCGGGTAGATGTGAAGGTGGAGAATACGGAGGTGGTGGTGGGTGTAGGTAGAAGTCCGAGTCCTGATACTGTGGCTGAGGCGGGTATGTACAAAAATCAGGAAAAATAGGAGGAGGATCCTCCTGATAAAAGGGAGGTGGACCTACTGGAGTGAACGAGGGATCCGCAAAGTCCGGATAGAATACGCTCCAGGGGTCCATCTCGAAAACAAAAGAAAATGATTTAGGGGAGCACGAAGGTCAAGTCAAGAGAGTGAAGAAAAGGCGCAAATGCGCAGAGGCAATCTAAAACACACACAAAACAATCATAACCAAAAATGAAACAAGACAAACCCTCAATTCACCTACTCAACTCGGTATAACAGAAAATTCGGTCTTTTTATCTTGTATGTTTTAGAGTTAGGTGAGAAGTCAAAGATTAGCATAAACACTTAGGGGGTTGAATGGGATTTGGGCACTATCCTTAGTGTGTAGGCGAGCAATGTAAAACAAAGACAATGAGGGGGTTACTCGCCCCAAGACAATATTTTTCTCTTTGATCAATTTTAGAGTCGAATAATGTTAGCAGTCCCAATTTTATTGGTTATCACTTTTTTGGATTTTTAATGAGAATGCACGATCCTATCGGGGATTCGATTTTACTTAGCACCTAGGATAGCAAAATCAGAGGGAGAGGCGGAAAAGCAATGCAAGCTGCAAATCAATGATGTATGCTAAAGAGAAACGCTCACCTTGCCTCCAGCACTCTACATGCAAGGATGCTCAGTAGAATTGAAACCTAATCTATATGCAAATGCAACCGATGAAATCGCCCTAAGCAGGCAATTGCTAGCGTGAAGCACCACAAGTCGGTCACAGATCTTCAATCCAGGAGTCCGGTCTAGGCTCACCTCTCCTCCTCTCGACACATTGAGTTCGGGAGCAGCGCTTGACAGGGTGGACTCGCGGCACGAAGGCTCGAAGATGATGAGGCGACTGTTTAAAGTTTAAACTAAGTCCAAAGTGCACTATAGGTACATGCAAGATATTAAGGTGTTTGGACCTAATTTACTCGATCAAGCAAGCCTAAAAACTAAGGGCTCAATCACACGAAGGAAAATAAAATCAAGACCGGAAAACAAAGGAAAAAAATGCGAAGAAAATTGAGAAAAGTCGTGGTGAGCCCCCAAGTGAACACTCACTTGGAAATTAGGCTCGAATGTCCTAATGTCTGAGTACCTGTATTATTACAACAATAGAGTCTCTCTCTCACTAAAATTACAAAAATAAATGCAATAAAATAAAAAGCTAAGGAATTGTCTTCAAAATTCCCTCCGAGTCTGCCTTGGTGCGAAGCCGAAGCCGCGTCACGTGGTTGCACGAGCGCTCCTAAAAAGGAGTGCCTCCCTCGATATGCGTACCTCATACAAAGTCAAACGAAAGGGTGGTTAGACAATTCAAATGATAAATCAAAATAAGGAAAATAAAATAAGCAAGAAATAAAAAATCGCAAAAAATAGACAAACAATCACAATCAAAGCAAAAACCCGAACTACGCGTTGTTGCTACCCAGCAATGGCGCCATTTATTTAACCAGAAAATCAAGAGGTCGTGTCGATTCACAAGGTGAATCAACAGACGCTGATTTGACCTCCAACGAAATCCTGTATTAAAATAACAATTATCCTACAACAATCAAATAAAGCAATGAAGGTGTATATGGAGTTAAAATTTATTATAACTCTACAACAAGATGTGTATAGGTGCAAGTATGTGTAGAGGTCTAACACAGGGAGCAGACAGGTAGAACGGGGCAAAATTGCTCAAAAATGTGAATGTGAATAATTTGTATATCTATGCTTTTTTGTGGGTTTTAATTTTATATTTTTTATATTTTATTTTATAATTTTTTTTATTTTTGTATTTTGATTTTTAATTTACTGATTTTATATTTTCTTTTTATATTTTATATATTTTTTATTTTCTTTTTCTTTAAATAGGATATATTCACAATATAAGAAAAGAGAGGACAAGATATTTATAAAAATAAGGACAAATACTCAAAAATCAGGAAATAAAATGTTTTTGTCCTTTTTATATTTTTCTAATATTTTTGTGATTTTTCTATATGTTTTCCTATTTTTTGGTATTTTTAAAGTCAAAAATACTGAAAACAGTGAATAAAATACAAGGCTGCAACTAAAATGGGAATGAAAAATAGTAAACAGTGACAAAAATTTTCCAAATTAATTTTAAATTAAGATAACAGAATAAAGAAAATTCAGGAAAAGAAAACACAATTTTTAATTTTTTATGAATTTTATAAATTTTTATGAAGGTTTTTAAAGTTTTATAATTTTTAGGAGTTTTCTTTTATAATTTTTAGTGATTTTTGGATTGAAGTTAAAGGACACTAAAATAAGCAAAATATATTTTTTAGGAATTTTTTGACGTGTTTTTATAATTTTTATGGATTTTATAATGCAAACAGTGCTGAAAATGAGTGTTTTTGAATTTTTATGAATAAAATGTAATGAAAATACAATACAAAAATATGCCATGCTACTATGTTGCAACAAGAGTCTATTGTGATTTTTGTGGATTTTTTAGCACTTTAAAGAGGCATGCAATAAATAAAGAAAACATAAAGAAACTACGTGCTGGCAGGGGCATTTGTGCAAATATGACTAAGTTGAAGGGCCTGCGCACAATTTTACACAAAATATAATACTGAATAAACAACTTAACCAAATATAAATTCCATGGCCCGCAAGGGTGCCCTTGCACACCAGACCCACGTGCGTCACACGCGCACCTGGCAGGGGCACCAATGTAATATTACAAAACTAGGGGGTCTAAATGAAATTTCTACAAAAGTTTTAAAGCAGCAAAGGAAAGTTTAAACAGTAATTCCTAAATACAAAATTGGCTTGGGAGAAGTGTGCAAAATACCCACGCAACAGGATCGGACGGCTGACGCAATATCACTTAACCACGTGTCGCGATCCTACAACGCGATACCCCTTCGGCTGAATGGTTGGGATTAAATCCCAGGGCGAAGATCTACGGCCGAAGATGGGTGAAATCCAAGGATATCTGCTCGCCGGGAAGAAGTGTTCTTGATCCAACGGCGTAGGGGGCGGATGGAGGAACCAAGGAAGAACTCGGTGGCGCCGAGTTTTAATTAGGTGTTGGGTTGTCCTCAGACCACCATACCCACGGCCGAAGGGCGTGGTCGACTCCTGTTGCTCCTCCCCAACGCCCAGGCGGCACAGATTGGTCGAAGACCAATGGAGGGCCTTCAGCGGATCAAGGAAGCTCCGACGGACCTGGGGTCGTTCTTGGGCAAAAAGACAGGGCTCGGTTGCTTCCCGGGGCTCCTGCAATGACAAGCGCAATAGCAGAAGATAGATGCAGAACCAGGCGTTTATTGGCGGGAAATGACGTGTTGGAGTCGTGGATGGTGGCCGGAGCTCGTGGAACTCCGACGAGATGTTTGATTGCGAAATCGGGGTGAATTAATCGATAGAACGACCAACTAAATGCATAAATCAAAACCTAAAACTAACAGGTAACTAAATAGCGAGAAAACAACTCAATACGACCTCGATTGGCTGGAAGGCCAAGAGATAAACCTCACGGCGGTGGCCGGAGATGGAGGTTAGAGACACCAAACGATCACGCCCAATGCCGCCCTAGATGGCTGGAGGTGGTGCTATCACCACCACCAGTCTAGAGCACAAATGAGGGAGCCAGAGATTGGTCAAATGGGGTTCAAAAACAAGAGGGAATAATGGAGGTGGTTTATGTACAAGTGGTGATGGCGTGCCGTTCAATGAATGATCACGGGCGAACGAGGGCAATCTTGGAAAATCCAAGCACCTGGCGTGTATCCCAGATGTACAAGGAGAAAAATCCAAGAAGAAGTCGACGCCAAAATGAAAGGTGCGAGCCCCAAAATTAGGAGAAACAAGGCAAGAAAGTTGTTCTGACAGCAGCAGAGGGGTCTTTTGTACAATGTAATGAACAGGCTCCATGGATCGATGAATATTGAGCGTATCGTGAATCCAATCCCCTACGTAATGGTTGGGTGTGGATCATTGATCTATGGGGAGAAAAAGTCAAGAAGGATGCTTCATGAAATGGTGAAAGAGCGAGCCCCCAAAAATTCATGAAAATGGGTCAAAACCAACTTTGACACTGCAGACAGAGGAAGAGTCAGACAGTTGACCCGCGGTCAACTGTCAGACTCACCTGGTTGGTCCACGTGGACCAACCAGGAAAAACCTCTAAAAAATATGTTGTAAATTAGATTAAAAATAGTTAGTGAATTTATTAATTTTTAGTTATAAAATAAAAAATGTTTATTACTTTATAAATTATTTTATGGTAATTTTTATTTATTTTTTCGAGGTTTATAATTACAAGTTGCCTTTTATACCCTTTATAGGTATCTTTATCTATATATTTAAGTATTTTATTTTATTTACTTTTGTTTATTATTTTATAAATTTATAAAGTATTTTTATAAACTTGAATATATTTTTATTGTATTTTTCTGAGGTATTTTGTACACTTAATAAAATAAAAGTATGGTTTATATAGGTATGTATACAGGTATTATACCTATGTATATTATAAACAAGTATTTTATTTTGTATTTTCTTTAGGTTTTTATTCTGATTTTAATATGCATATTTATTATAAGTAATATTTACGACATTATAAAAATATAAAATGGTAAAAATAATTAATAAATAATAAAATGAATATTTTAATATGTACAAGTATACAATAGGGGTCCAATACTTTACTTTCAAACCGTAGCTCCGCCAAATGCGAAACCACCGCCACTAAATAGATTATTTTTAATTATATACAATTAAAGGTTTGATGCATTTGGAGTTTTTATTTGGGAGATACGGGTCTGGGAAGTTGGGATTCTGGATTCTTATTCAGATCATAACTTTTTATCTATGTATTATTTTTGAGTGAAATAAATTTTGTATTTTTCTATAATTAATTAGCTACAGCTTTCATGTACAAAGTTTCTTTATTTGAAGTATAAAAAGTGGAACCAAAAATAGGTCCCAAAATGAATAAAGAATGAATGAAATGAAAGGGATTTTTATTGTATTTTCGCCCTTATCTCCCCCTACTTTATTCCTTGTCGACCTAGTCATCGAGATGCCTAGGTCTCGAGGTTTCGGATCATAAAATATTTACAATATTTTATTCTTTTCTTTTCTTTTCTTTATTCTATAATTTTGGCTTTAAAACCGCATTTTATACAATATTTACACAATGATGCATGAATGCTAAAATGCCTAAATTAAGCCTATTTACACGTATTTACTAGGGTTTTTAAGGCCAAAATGATAGAATAAAGATGATGAAACGTAGATTCATCAGTGGTTCAGAATTTCCCATCTCACCATCTCACAAAAATACCATCTCACATGATCGGTCATATATATATATATATATATATATATATATATATATATATATAGGGGGCACTTCAAATGAGATGACGTCTCACCGCTATTGTGGTGAGCCATCGAGCAGATTCGTCAGATCTCAATCTGACGGTTGCATCAAAAACCTCATCCAAAAGGCATTTTTGTCAAATTGATTTCATTAATTTCGAGTTTCATTTATTGGTTTCAAATTGTCATTCTAAGCTTTTCTCGATTTGGTATTTTCACAAATACCTTTGTTGATTAATTTCCGATTTTGTTCCAACCGATCTGAAATCAACCACAGCTTTGTAAAGTACAACGGATTTTTGTAAGATATATTATACTCTTTGTAAATTTTTATTAATGATTTCATTTTATTACTGTAATTTCATTTTGTAAATGGTTGTATTAGTTTTGTAAAATGTGTACATTCATTTTGTAATTCCAGCGAGTTTTTGTAAGATTATTTTTCCTCTTTGTAAGCTTCAACTTTTTTGTAATTGTGTATGTTTATTTTGTAAAAAATCCGTGAATCTTTGTAACGGAATCTCCCTCCTTTGTAAAATTCACGCATGTTTTCCACTGCGTTAAAGTTCAATTGCCATACATGTTTTTGAGTCCTACAAAATAGAGAAAAAACATTGAGATTTGTAAAAAAGGTACATAAATATGTAAATCTGAATATCAATTAAGTAAAATTATTATACGATAATGTAACAGAATCTCCCTCTTTTGTAAGAACCTGTAAAATAATAAATATGTAAACAAACATCAGGATTTGTAAAAAAACAAATCAAAATGTAAATATGAATGTCATATATGTAAAATAACTATATCACAATGTAAATCCATGCTTCGCCTTCCAATAGGGGAGGGGTGCCGTCGTCGTTGTCTTCAACAGTCAATGGGAAGAGGCGGGCGGGATCTCGTCGGTGGTGGCCGCCTGTGGCGATGAGGCGCGAGGTGGTCGGAGAGGGGCGCCTTGCAAAGACGGCGGAGCGAGATGATGCGGCAGCACAAAGATGGTTGCGTCGTTGGAGTTGCGCGAAGGCGGTCGACACTTCGGAGTCGGCGGTGAGGCACCGCATTGGAGGACGCGCAGGCGGAGCGTGGCCTGACGGAGAGCGGGCGGGCGGTAGGGGCCCGAGCGAATCACGTGAGAGGATGGAGGGAGTGTCGTCGTCAATCAAGAGAAAGAGAGAGAGAGAGAGAGAGATAATGGAAATAATATAATGGCTTACCATAAAAATATGATCTATGGTTGTCACATTCTATATTTAGAATGTGACAATGACGAAAATGAATTTTCAGCCATTAAATTAATTTAGTTAATGTATCATTAATTCCAGTCGTGAGATCCAAAATAGAAGGATGAGATTGAGGGCTCACCACAATATTAGTGAGACCCCGTCTCATTTGAGGTTATATATGAGGATGGGGAGCTTGCACCAAGGTGCATGTAACTTTACATGCACCGACGCTTATATCTTCTACATTTTTTTACTTTTTTGAAAAATACCACCATGTATATTCATCCATATATCCCTCCAATATGTCATTCGAACTTCATCAGAAACAGAGACTTCTATGACCTCCATCCAGAACAGGTCGATTACAGCAATTCTAAGACCGTTAAAATTACCTGTTCTGGATGGAGGTCAGAGGAGTCTCTGTTTCTGACGAAATTCGAATGACATGTTGGAGGGATATATGGATGAATATACATGGTGGTATTTTTCTAAAAAGTAAAAAATATGGAAGATATAAGCGTCGATGCCTGTAAAGTTACATGCACCTTGGTGCAAGCTCACCACCCCCCCCCCTCTCTCTCTCTCTCTATATATATATATAAATAAAGAGAGAGAGAGAGAGAGCTTATCCAGAGAGCCCTGTGCCCATTTAGGTTGTGGTGAGCACCAAATGTGGGCTCGCCACATGTATGTGTCGGTTCTATTTGGAAGGGGACGGTTTTGGCAATAACAATGTGGTTTGCATTATTAACTTAATAAGAATTCGAGTTAAATCATTTCCTTAAAAATATATGGTCGATTTTAGTAAGATAAAAAATACACATTTAAATTATTATCGGCATACAGTCTATTTATGGAATGATCATTCCACGTATAGATTAGAAAAGATAAATACTGATTATAATTATTGATTATGTCAATTACTAATGTCCATATAATAATTACCGATTACAAATATGCATATTACTGAACGCATTATGATTGTTACTAAAATTATAGTTATTTAGTACTCCTGTATATGTACTAGACAAATGAATAGATAAAATAATTATGTTAATATGAAGAATTACTGAATAGTCATGTCCATATTACTAATTCAATGTGATTAGTTACTGAAATTTTAGTTACAGAATGATCAGTTACTGAAGTTATACTTAATAGTGTTCATATAGCAATTGCTAATTATAAATGTCTATATTACTGAACTCATTGTAATTGTTACTGAAGTTATAGTTACTAGTATCCATACATCAATTACTGATTATGTAATTACTAGTGTCCATACAATATTTATTGATTATAATATCCATATTACCAAATCCATTCTGATTGTTACTGGAGATATTATTTTATTATTACCGATCTCATAATAGCCATTACTTGAGAATTGTATAAATATTACTGAACATGTGATATAAGATATATATATATACACAATACTGAACACATAACAAAAATTTACTTGAGAACTGTATATATATTACTTGAGTATTGTCTCTAAATTACTAAATTCTGTTCAAAGTAATAATACATATGGAAATTACTGATCATTTATTATGGTTTTATTAACTTCACAACAAGCACTTACTTGACCAGTGTATTAATATTACTGAAATATGTACCATATAATAAAATGAATGTAAATTACTAACCATTGTTTGGATATTACCGATCTCGCAACAACTATTTACTTGACTATTGTATATATGTTACTTATTCCATTTGCAGATGTTACGCACAATATATATGTTACTTGAGAACTGTATATATATTACTTGAGTATTGTCTCTAAATTACTAATTTATGTTCAAAGTAATAATACTTATGGAAATTACTGACCATTTATTGTGGTTTTACTAACTTCACAACAAGCACTTACTTGACCAGTGTATTCATATTACTGAAATATATACCATATAATAAAATGAATGTAAATTACTAACCATTGTTTGGATATTACCGATCTCGCAACAACTATTTACTTGACTATTGTATATATGTTACTGATTCCATTTGCAGATATTACGCACAATATATATGTTACTTATCGTTCTTACTAATAGGTTGATGATCTATAAGTTACTTACATAATTTAACAAGTTACGTGTTATACACATTATGTTAATGATATTAATACAAAATTTACTGATATTAAAACAAAGAATGTCTGATTATATCTAATGATATCATTTTCAAAAGATGGAACAACAGAATCTCGTGTTCTGTGGGTGTAAACTTCTAAGCAATCATATTGCTTTCATGATCCAAATATAATTGAAAGTCATCCATCATCGCTCCTTCTCATATGATGTTCTCACGATCCAAATCCAACCAAAAATCACCATTCATCATTGCTTATGATGATCCAAATCCAATGACAAATCCAACATCGCGTTTGAAACTGAAATCGAAAATATAAAAACAAACGATTAAACTGAGATCATAATATGAACCAGCAATGACAAATCACGAGCAAAAATAGGAGGAAACATAAATTTTACAACGAACGATTGATTAAAAAACTTCTACAAAAATACCTTCGAAGAACGAAGCTCCTGCAATTTCAGAAGATTGGTCGTCGCGTGAGATCAACATGAATGTGTTCGACAATGACCATATCAAACACAATATGAAAAAAAATAGCGGATGCTAATTTTAGAAAGTGAAAAAATCTTATTTTTAAATACACACCAAATATTGTGACGTGGTCCTAAAATTTAGGGATTGATATTGGTAATCCAACGGCTGTGAGGATGGGCTCATTCCATCTCAAATGGGCACAGGACTCTCTGGATAAAAATTCTCTCTCTCTCTCTCTCTCTCTCTCTATATATATATATATATATATATATATATATATATATATGGTTAAATGAGGCTACACACTTGGTGTAGCCAATTGGCTTCTCCCACCCACATTTTCTCCCTATTTTTTATTTTTTTGAAAAAATGAATATATATATATATATTCATCACTATATCCTTCTAACATGTCATTATAATTTCGTCAAAAACAGAAACGCATATACCTTTCATCTGAAGAGGGTTAATTTCAACAATTCTAAGACCATTAAAATTTGACAGTCTCGATGGAGGAGATAGAAGTCTCAAATTAAGTCGAATTTTTAATGACACCATGGTGATATATTGTGATCTAAATTCCAACATGTTTCATTTCAGAAAAATTAAAAAAATACAGGGAAAAAGGGGTGGGAGCATGTAAGTTAGCTACACCCAGGAAGCATGCTCCTTTTTCCCATATATATATAGGAGAAACTTCAAACGAGGTTGGGTCTCACCACTTTTGTGGTGAGCCATCCATCTCATCCATTTAATTTAAATCACACAGTTGTGATAAATGGTACATTAATTACATTATTTTAATGGTAAAAAACTCATTTTGGCCATTTGTCAAATTCTAAATATAGAATGTGACAACTAAATTTCCTAATCTCTCTCTCTCTTGATTAGTCAATGACGCCAACCTCCCTCCATCTCTCTCCTCCTCCATGTGATCATCCAGAAGATGCTGAAGAAGAAGATGCGGTGCGAGGTTGTGGTTGTCCCCTCTTCGCTATCCTGGTGCGTGCAACTCTCCCTCCGATGGCGGTGCGCGATGAGGATGATGGTGGCTCCCCTCCTGATGGCGACTTGCAATGATGGAGCAGGTACGTGACGATGCCATGGATCTATATAATGTTACTTCTTAAAAAATTTTTAACTTGCAGGATCGGAGGAGAAAGATAAGGAGGAGGATGGGTTCGACGACACCAGCATACTCCTCCATGCAACGCCTCTAGGCTTCGATAGAGGGGTTTATCGTATCCAACTTCCTCCTCCATGCAACACCTCTCGACCGCAGAGAGGGGGCATGAAGGAGGAAGGCACACATAAGGGGCATGGCAGAGGCGAGATGTGCGCGGAGAAGGGGCCCCTTAGCTTTTTTACAAATCGTAGTTTTTTTACAAAGTTGAAATGATTTGTGCAAATATTGAATTTTTTTACAATCTCATGCCAATTTTTTACATGTTTCCAATATCTAACAGTGTATTTATTATCGTAGAACTCTAAGTAAATATTACAAAGTGATCAGATCATTTTACAAAAGAGCGACTAAAATTTATAAGGTGATCAGACAGTCTTACAAAGGAGGGAGATTCAGTTACATTATCGTATAATAATTTTACTTAATTAATATTCAGATTTACATATTTATTTATCTTTTTTATAAATTTCATTGTTTTTTCTCTATTTTGCAGGACTCGAAAACATGTATGGTAATTAAACTTTAACACAATGGAAAGCATGCGTGAATTTTACAAAGGAGGGAGATTCAGTTACAAAGATTCACAGATTTTTTACAAAACAAGCATACACAATTACAAAAAAGTTGAAGTTTGCAAAGAGGGAAAATACTCTTACAAAAACTCGTTGGAATTACAAAATGAATGTACATATTTATAAAACTGATACAACCATTTACAAAATGAAATTACAGTAATAAAATGAAATCATTAATGAAATTACAAAGAGTAAAATATATTTTACAAAAACTCGTTGTATTTACAAAGCTATGGTTGAATTCAGATTGTTTGGAACAAAATCGGAAATTAATCAATAAAGATATTTGTGAAAATACCAAATCAAGAAAAGCTTAGAATGGCAATTTGAAACCAATAAATGAAACTCGAAACTAATGAAATCAATATGACGAAAATGCCCTTTTGGATGAGGTTTTTGATGCAACCGTCAGATTGAGATCTGACAAATCTACTCGATGGCTCACCACAATATTGGTGAGACCCTACCTCATTTGAAAGGGTCCATATATATATATATATATATATATATATATATATATATATAGGAGAAACTTCAAATGAGGCGGGGTCTCACCATATATATGGTGAGCCACCCTCAATTTAGGCATCTTCCCAATATATTTTACAATTTCTTGTTTCATACATATAATAATAAATATTAACACAACATGTATAGTGAAATAAAATTATGAAAATATTATTATATTAGATGGAAATATTAATTTAAATTTGGATGCTATATTTTACAAAATTCATTTTTTACAATGTGCAATTTATACTTTTACAAAACTGCTACCGAGTTTTTACTAAATTCACACTGGCATTTACAATTTCAGAAAAACTCCCACCTCATTTGAAAGGTCCTCTCTCTCTCTCTCTCTCTCTCTCTCTCTCTCTCTCTCTCTCTCTCTCTCTCTCTCTCTCTCTCTCTCTCTCTCTCTCTCTCTCTCTCTCTCTCTCTCTCTCTCTCTCTCTCTCTCTCTCTCTCTCTCTCTCTATATATATATATATATATATATATATATAGAGAGAGACACACACACACACACATATATATATATATATATATGCTAAATTTCACCATGAAATTCACTTCAACCACAGGTGATGCGTTTATGGACAAAGATTTAAGCTTTACTTTGATTATGCTTTAAGATATTCATGTTTCTTTGAAATTAGATGCGTTGACAAGTGAGGCACAGGAACAAAAACAAATGAACAAAGAAAACAAGTGCTATGACATGAATTGGTCAAACAGCGATGTGGTGAAACTAATTGTTATTTTTGGAGATGCATTGTACAACAGAAGCTGGCATAACATACAAATCCTCATGTGGTGTCCAACGAAGGCACCAAGATGCATATGTAAGGCTATGAGAAATGGCGTGCAATTGTGTGCAGTTGCGCCATCGAAGGTAACGAAAATGCCGAAACATGTTGAGGAGAATTTGAATGCAGACTGCATGCGCAAAGGGGGGCATCGAAAAATGATAAATAAGAAAAATAGCAATCTAGAGTCCCAACCACAGTTATTAGTCACCACAGTAGTAACTAATAAAATGGATAGTTTGATAGATTCTCATCTTTCATATAAAGTGAAATGTGCAAATTAAAAGGGCAACCTTGCAAATAAATAGGTATACCAAAGTACCAACGCTAAAAAGACCAACAATTTCCACCATGTAAACCATAAAATTATATTCCAATTGGATGCACCTAGCAATTTCATTATCAGCTTGTAGATGTTCTTTTTAAACAAGGCTCGAAGTTGTTAGGATTAGGGGTCACATACGGATTAGAGCTTATAAAAGAGTTAGAAGTCCTAATCCTAATAATGACCGACTTGTATTGTATGTGGAGTGTTGGGGTTATAACAAAAGGAGGAGAGAAATCACCTAAAGGGAGTACCAAATCAGTAACACTCTTCTTAAGAGAACCTCGCCATTACATCTTCTTACTTCTCCTACGCTCTCACGAGCGGAGGAGAGAATCACCGGAGGTATTCACCGGACTCGCACATAGATGATCGGAGTGGAGTTAGAGCACACAAAGTTACTGCCCTATTTTTGTTGTCGTGTTTTCTCCTTTTCAAATGTTAGGTTTTGCTCTCCGGGGGAGTGGAACATAAGGAGTGAACCCCAAGACTGTTGGGGATAAATGGATAATGCGGAAACAATCTATCAACCAGGATCTGTATCCCCCTAAACTGTCCTGCAGCAAAGATGGCACAACAAGATATGTTCCCCACACGGGAACTCAAATAGCAACAATGATAGCAACCACAAGCAACCACAACAAGCAACCACACGGGACAAGATTTTTACGTGGAAACCCTTCTCAATGTGAGCAAGGGAAAAACCACGGGGCAAGACCGGCAACCAATCAATACGGTCAAAGTGATCAAAATGTTCTTCCCGGTTTTGTTGCCCACAAAACCGAGGTACAAGCACACACAACGGATAGTTCTTCAACAAGGAACAAACTATCCCTAGGTATCTAACTATACCAAATGTGCTCAAAACAAAGGAGAACAAGGTAACTCCCCTTGTGGGCTCCCGGATGGAGTCCCAAACACGGCTTCGGCTCGTTGATGTCGTTCCCAACGACCTCCGGTTGCAGCTCCTCTCGAGCTCGTCCAGACCACGGCTCCTCTCGAACCCAAACCACAGCTCCCAAGACACCCTGCTGCTGCTGCCCTCGAGCACCGATGCTCGGCTTCTTTCTCGCTCTCTCTCTCCCGCTCGCGTGGAGGATGTCGGAGAAGAAGGGGGTCCGAAACCCCTTTGCCGCTGCTTGCTGGAAATGGGAAGATAGGGCTGGAAATCGGCTGGAATGCAAAGGCCGAATGGTGCCTGCGGTATTCCCTGGAATGGGGAAATGGATGGGGGCCGATTGGGGCCAACTTGATGGAGAAATATCAAGTATGCCCCCACCAAAAGAGGTAAACAGTTGCTGCCCCCAGTTGGGGCTGGAAACTTGCATAAAAAACCCAACAACCTCCCCCTCCAGCCCCAACGGGGAGGTGTGGTCCTGTGATGGAGATCAACAAGAGGTGACACCGCTCAGCTCTCTACAGAGCTGAAGCTTGTCACGAGTGACTGCCTTGGTCATCATGTCTGAGGGGTTCTCATCTGTGTGAATCTTCTTCAACACGAGCTGCTTCTGTTCAATTGCATCCCTCAGCCAATGGTATCTCACATCAATGTGCTTTGTGCGAGCATGGTGCATGGTACTCTTGCTCAAATCTATAGCGCTCTGGCTATCACAAAACACAACCGGCTCACTGCCATCCAATCCAAACTCACCAAGGAAGCGTTGTAGCCACAACACTTCTTTCCCAGCCTCTGCTGCTGCAATGTATTCTGCCTCAGTAGTTGAGAGAGAAACACATTTCTGTAGTTTGGATTGCCATGATATGGCTCCCCCTGCAAAAGTGAAAATGTAGCCTGAGGTGGACTTTCTCTGGTCCATGTCACCTGCCATATCTGCATCAGTGTAGCCACACATTTTGGGATCTGACCTCCCAAAAGCAAGACACATACTTGAGGTCCCTCTCAAGTATCTCAAGATCCACTTCACTGCCTCCCAATGGTCCTTGCCCGGGTTAGACATGAACCTGCTCACCACGCCCACTGCATGGGCTATGTCGGGTCTAGTGCAAACCATTGCATACATGAGGCTCCCAACTGCTGACTGGTATGGGATCTTGGCCATCTCTGTCTTCTCCTCAGAAGTAGAAGGACACGACTCTTTGTTCAGCTTGAAATGAGAGGCTAAGGGCGTACTGACAGGCTTGGCATTCTTCATGTTGAACCGCTCCAACACGCGTTCAACATAGCTCTCCTGTGACAACCACAGCATGTGCTTCTTCCTGTCCCTTGTGATCTGCATCCCTAAGATGTGACTAGCCTTGCCCAAATCTTTCATCTCAAACTCTTTGGAGAGTTCCCTCTTGAGCTTTGCAATGAGATTGGAATCATGACCTACAATCAACATGTCATCCACGTAGATCAAAAGAATGACGAACCTGTCATTGGGAAGACGACGAACATATACGCATGGGTCGGCTGCTGTCCTCTTGAAGCCTTGCCTTCCCATGAAAGCATCAAACTTCAAGTACCATTGTTTCGGGGCTTGCTTCAAGCCATAGAGACTCTTCCTCAACCTGCATACCATATGCTCTTTCCCTTTCTCCTGAAAACCCTGTGGCTGCTCCATGTAGATCTCTTCCTTCAAATCACCGTGAAGAAACGCCATCTTCACATCCATCTGCTCCAGCTCAAGGTCCATGCTAGCAACAAGTCCTAGCACCATTCTCACTGAGTTCATCTTCACCACTGGGGAGAAGATCTCATCATAGTCCACTCCTTTCTTCTGGCTGAACCCTTTCACTACCAATCTGGCCTTGTGCTTCACCTGTTTGCCACTGTCATCTGACTTCAGCTTGTACACCCACTTGTTCTTCAAGGCTCTCTTCCCTTTAGGAAGCTCAACAAGGTCATAAGTGTTGTTCTTCTTGAGAGATGACATCTCCTCATTCATTGCATTCTGCCAATGACCCTTGTCCTTATGCACATGTGCCTCCTCAAAGGTGTATGGCTCACCTGCGTCTGTGAGCATCACATACCTAGAAGTGGGGTAACGGGATGATGGCTGGCGTGTCCTCTCAGATCTCCTGACCTGAGGCTCTGCTGTGTCTGCAACTGGATGAGGCTGCTCCCCCTGCCCTAGATCCCCTGGACCTACATCAACGGGGTCTGCATCTGGCTCTTGCTGCTCTAGCTGCCCATCCTCTCCACATGTACCCTGTACTGGAGAGGGCTCTGTGTCCTCATCACTGTCATCATCCATGGAGATCTCATCTCCATCACCACTCTCAGTGGTGTCCTCAGCCAACGTCTGATTCTCATAGAAAATCACATCTCTGTGCCTGGTGACTGTCTTCTTCCTTGGATCCCAAAGACGGTATCCAAACTCCTGATCTCCGTAGCCAAGAAAAATACAAGGCACTGCCTTGTCATCCAACTTCTTCCGCTGCTCCTTGGGTACCAATGCATACGCCTTGCATCCAAACACCCTCAAGTGAGCATATGAGGGGTCTTTCCCTGTCCAAACTCGCTCCGGAATCTGAAAGCCCAAAGGAACTGATGGAGATCGGTTCACCAAGTAACAAGCGGTGCGAACCGCCTCAGCCCAAAAGGTCTTGGGCAACTTCGCTGTCTTTAGCATACAACGAACTCTCTCAACAATGGTCATGTTCATCCTCTCAGCTAGACCATTGTGCTGGGGTGTGCCTGGCTCTGTCCTCTCATGCCTGATTCCGTGCTCTGCACAATAGCCCTGAAAGCTATGGGAGGTGTACTCTCCCCCATTGTATGTGCGTAGACACTTCAACAATTTTCCTGACTCATGCTCAACCATGGCATGGAACTTCTTGAAGCAATCAAACACTTGATCCTTCGATCTCAGCACATACACCCACACCTTCCTAGATGCATCATCAATGAAGGTGACAAAGTACCTGTTGCCTCCCAAAGAGGCTGTGTCCATAGGACCACAAACATCTGAGTGAACCAGCTGTAGAAGGTCTCCCTTCACCTTGGATCTCGCTCTGTAAGGTGCACTCCTGCTCTTCCCAACCTCACATGCATCACAAGGAGACAAAGTGATGTCATTGTGGTAGGGGATCAACTCTCTCTTGCTAAGAAGCTGCAAGCCCTTCTGGCTCATGTGGCCAAGTCGACGGTGCCACAAATCTGAGTTATCTGCTTCACTAGCATGCAAACTGCCATCCATGACCTTCACTCTAGTCATATAGAGTGTGTGACACAAGCTGCCTCTCGCCATGATGAGAGAGCCCTTGCTAATCCTGCACCTGCTGTCGCCAAACTTCAGATGGTAGCCTTCACTATCTAGCTATGAGCCAGATATAAGGCTAAGCCGCACATCAGGAACATGCCTCACATTCTGAAGAGTCATTGAGCACCCAACATCCGTCTGGATCGAGATGGTGCCCATGCCAATGATCTTAGAGTAACTCTCATTACCCATCAAGACTCTCCCATAATCACCCCTAGTGTAGGTGGTGAAGAACTCCATGTGTGGAGTTACATGATAGGAGGCGGTCGTGTCAACGACCCACTCCAAATCGCTCCCTGCGTGCAAGCACTGATCCTGGATGGTGAGAATCACCTCATCTGCACTCTCATCTGCCACAACTGCAGCTACATTGCCATCTTCCTTTTTCTGGTCTTTCTTGGCTTGAGCTTGCTCTCTCTTCCAAACCCTGCAATCTCTCTTCCAGTGACCTGGCTTCTGGCAATGGTGACACTTTCCTATGCCCTTGGACTTATCCCTGGATTTCTGCCTCTCCTGTGACGCTCCTCTGCTGCTGGATCTTCCTCTCCTCTCAACAGCATACACATGTGAAGAGGAGGATGCCTCTCCGGATGAGCGGCGTCTAATCTCCTCATTGAGGAGACTACCCTTGACCATAGCCATGGTCAGCTTGCTATCCTTCGCAGAGTTGCTCACGGTGACTACTAGAGTCTCCCAACTATCTGGTAGTGAGCCCAAAAGAAGAAGTGACTGCAACTCGTCATCAAGTGTCAACCCCATGGATGTCAACTGGTTGATAATGCTTTGAAAATCATTCAGATGCTCTGTCACCTTGGTCCCGTCCTTGTACTTCAAATTCACAAGCTTTCTAATCAAGAAAGCCTTGTTGGTAGCGGTCTTCTGGTCATAGAGCTCGGACAGCTTGTCCCATAGCTCCTTGGCATTCGTCTCCTCGGCAACATGATGGAACACCGACATGTCAAGCCACTTCCGAATGGTGCCAATGGCCTTTCGTTTCAACTTGGTCCACTCTCCTGCGGACATATTCTCTGGCTTGGCGCTCTCACCCTCCACGGGATCGTGGAGGTCCTTGCAATATAAGATGTCTTCCATCTTGGCCTTCCAAATCTGCCAGTTGCTGCTTGTGAGCTTAATCATCGTGCCTTCATCATCTTTGCCCATTGCTCAAGCCTGAGCTCTGATACCACTTGTTGGGGATAAATGGATAATGCGGAAACAATCTATCAACCAGGATCTGTATCCTCCTAAACTGTCCTGCAGCAAAGATGGCACAACAAGATATGTTCCCCACACGGGAACTCAAATAGCAACAATGATAGCAACCACAAGCAACCACACGGGACAAGATTTTTACGTGGAAACCCTTCTCAATGTGAGCAAGGGAAAAATCACGGGGCAAGACCGGCAACCAATCAATACGGTCAAAGTGATCAAAATGTTCTTCCCGGTTTTGTTGCCCACAAAACCGAGGTACAAGCACACACAACGGATAGTTCTTCAACAAGGAACAAACTATCCCTAGGTATCTAACTATACCAAATGTGCTCAAAACAAAGGAGAACAAGGTAACTCCCCTTGTGGGCTCCCGGATGGAGTCCCAAACACGGCTTCGGCTCGTTGATGTCGTTCCCAACGACCTCCGGTTGCAGCTCCTCTCGAGCTCGTCCAGACCACGGCTCCTCTCGAACCCAAACCACAGCTCCCAAGACACCATGCTGCTGCTGCCCTCGAGCATCGATGCTCGGCTTCTTTCTCGCTCTCTCTCTCCCGCTCGCGTGGAGGATGTCGGAGAAGAAGGGGGTCCGAAACCCCTTTGCCGCTGCTTGCTGGAAATGGGAAGATAAGGCTGGAAATCGGCTGGAATGCAAAGGCCGAATGGTGCCTGCGGTATTCCCTGGAATGGGGAAATGGATGGGGGCCGATTGGGGCCAACTTGATGGAGAAATATCAAGTATGCCCCCACCAAAAGAGGTAAACAGTTGCTGCCCCCAGTTGGGGCTGGAAACTTGCATAAAAAACCCAACAAAGACAAGTGGGGACCCTTTAGAAGTGGTGGAAACAAATTTCTACACTTGCCGTATGTGGTGTAAATGCCATAGAAGGTCACAAAATGTTCTGGCAATGGGGCACACGTGATATGAAACATGTTACATCAACACACCTATTGTGGCACACCCATTGCACCTGTTGCAGCTTCTCCTCGTATCTGCACCTACTATAGCACGCTTGTTGTACCTGATGTTGCTAACATACCATGGGTTGGAAGATCAGGTCTTATGTTATCAATAAATCTCTATTTATAGCTCATGGGGAGATGTAGAAGACATCATGGTCACTAGGAGGTGACACCGCTCAGCTCTCTAGAGAGTTGTAGCTTGTCATGAATCATTGTCTTCGTCAACATATCTAACAAAATCTCATCTGCTTCTTGTCAATGGTATTTCTTAGCCAATGGTATCGCACATCAATATGCTTCGTTCTAGCAGGGTGCATCGTATTCTTTCTTAGACCAATGTCTCTTTGGCTATCAAAAAATACTATTGTCTCAATACCATTACGTCCAAGTTCACCTAGAAATCATTGTAGCAACAATATTTCCTTACCGACCTTCGTTACAGCAATGTACTCTACCTTGGACTTCGAGAGTGCGATGCACTTTTGCAACTTGCATTGTCATGATATAACTCCCCATACAAAGGTGATGATGTACCCAGATGTCGACTTTCTGTGGTCTACATTGCCTACCATGTCAGCATTAGTATAGCTAGGTGGCTTAGGATTTGTCTCGTCGAACAATAAACGTAGACCCAGTGTGCCTCTCAAGTACCTCAAGATCCACTTCACTATTTCATAGTGATCCTTTCATGGATTTGCATAAACCTGCTCTCAATGCCCAAACCATTTGCTATATTAGATCTTGTGCATACCATTGCATACATGGGTTGTCTACCACAGACCATATCAAAATTTTCCTTGAAAGTGGAATGGCATGTCTTCTTGCTTAATTGAAACAAGTTGCAAGAGGTTTGCTAACAGTTCTTGCATTTTTCATGTTGAATCCCGTTAGGACGCGTTTGGCATATTTTTCCTGTGACAGCCACAACTTATGCTTCTATCAATCACGAACAATCTGCATATCCAATATTATGTTATTCCTAGCCCCATCTTCATTTTGAATTCTCTGGAGAGTTCTCATTTACATATTTTCTATCAAATTGGAATTTGACAAAAAAAATAAGCACATCATCTACATAAAGCAATATGATAATGAACCTACCATTAGGAAAACACTATACATCAATGCATGGATTAACAATAGTACTCTTGAAGTCTTGTTTCATCGTGATGGCATCGAAATTCATATACCACTACATAGGGGTTTTCTTCAGACCATAAAGGATCTTTTTCAACTTACACACCATGTGCTCTTTCCTCTTTTACCGATACACATGTGGTTGCTCCACATAGATTTCTTCTTTCAGATCACCGTGAAGAAACATTGTCTTGATGTCCATCTTCTCTACCTCTAGATCTAGGCTAGCAACCAAGCATCCCACCACTTTCTCAAAGGTCATCTTCACAACATGAGAGAAGATTTCATTATAATTTACCCTTTTCTTTGGCTAAAACTATTCATCACCAATCTCACCTTGTATTTCATATTCTTGCCACCATTATTTTTCTTTAGTTTATAACCTGACTTGTTTTTCAAGCTCCACAAGTTCATATATATGATTTTTTATAGATGACATCTTTCCATTCATGGTATGGTGCCAACGATTGCTTTCCTTGTTCTTATGTACTTCATCAAAGGTATATGATTCCTCTTCATCATTAAACATCACGTACTGAGAAGTAGGATAGTTGGAAGATGGTTAATGGACTCTCTTGGATCTCCTAGCTTGAGGTTGGATTGCATCTTCCTGTGGTGAGGATTCGCCCCCTGCTTAGAACCCTCTATGTCTGCATCAACAAAATCTTTAACTGACTCATTTTGCTATCTGCAAATTTTCTCCACACACACCATGCACTGGAGAAGGATCCATGTCATTATCATTGTCATCCCCACCAGGTTTTTCTGTGAGTTTGGGGATCGTGATACCACTTGAGCGAGGATAAATAGTGATTCGAGGTAGTTTTAAATATTTTGTGGAATAATCAGATAGCGCAGAAACAATAACCCAAGCAATCCAATCAGCACACTTTGCACGGTATTTTAGCATGGAAACCCACTTGGGTAAAAACCACAAACTGAGTCTTCCTGACTTGGGATTTCTTGATTAGTCGAGCTAATCAATGCTTCATTAAAGCTTGAGATATTTATGTGGATATCTCAAACGTTTACCACGATGATGCTTCACAATCTTGGATCAAACACCAAGATCAACACTACAAGTTAGGCATTGTAGCGCAATCAAAAGAACAGTCGAGCTTTCGACTTTCTTCATGCTTCCTTGGAGATCTCACGTCCAAGAACTTCTCTGCATACTTAGGATCAAACACCTAAAGTTTTGCAGAAAGATATCAACTAGAAACAAAATATAATAATCTAATCCAGGTAGCATTATCTTCACAGATATCAAGAAAGTAATTCTCTAATAAAGAACAATGATATCTAGAGATAAATCTATGGATCATAATTGCACTCAGATTCACAAATAGTAGCACTATACTTATATCATAGATAACACAGGCGGATAATCAATATCAAACAAGTAGTAATCATCACTACGCTAAGACTACCAAAAGAACTTTGACTACAATCAGACGAACTTGAAAGATGGTCAGTGATTGAACTCTGCTAAACTGAAAATCTTTCCTCACAACCTTTCAACCGAAAATATTCTTCTCGAAAGATTGAATGAATTGATGACCATGAGAAAGAATATAAAATAAAATTTTCAAAGAGAGCTTCTTGCTTTTCTAGATAATATAGGAGTGATTGCTCGAATGGTATGTGTTCTAATAATGGGTATGGTGCCTATTATATAGAGACTCACAAAAAATGACCATTGGAAACAAAATAGGCATGAAACCAAATATGATTTCCTAATATGATCGATCACGACAAGTGATATGATGAATCAGCTACAATGATCGCTCGGCTGAAGAGTGTTAAGATCGATCAGTTGATGACCGCTAGAGTGAAATTCAAAATATGATCGATAACTTCAATGGGTATCATCGACAAGGCATGATTGATTAGTGGAATACTCATGGTCGACAAGTGATGGTTGATCAGTGTCAAGATATAATCGATAAGTTCATGAATTCTTAATCTATTGATTTTCAAACTTTCAGTTGAAGCTTGATGAGGTTACAACTTTGCAAAATGAATACATATAAACATATACAAAACTTTGAATTAAGGACAAGCAACAATGATGAACTTTTGCTTTGCTTGAAAGCACGACTCTTCGCAGTTGTGTCGAGCTGAGATCCACACAAGCAGTCCTACAATCACAAAGAATGTGTGACCGACTACGATATGATCTTGTGTTTGTGTGTCGTCTTTAAAATCATGAAAAAGCAAAGAACTAGCATTCTCTTCAGCATCAATATTGTCATTGTCATCCACGATCAAGGTCTGCTTCTCATGGAACATCACATCTATGTGCCTAATTATAGTTTTTTTCGTAGATCTCGTAGTCTATAACCATATTCCTAACCTTCATATCCAACAAAAACTACATAGCACTGATTTATCATCAAGATTCCTTCTTTGTTTCTTTGGTATGTGCATGTAAGCTTTCCGACCAAATACTCTCAAATGAGTATTTATAGGGTCCTTTCCTGTCCAAATGCGCTTAGGAGCCTGAAAACCCAAATGAACTAAGGGAGATCGATTAATTAGGTAGTAGGCAATTTGTATTGCCTCAGCTTAAAAGGTCTTTGCAAACTTTGTTATCCTTAGCATGTAATGGACTTTCTCCACAATGGTCATGCCCATCACCTCAACCACACTATTGTGTTGAGGTGTACCGGGCTCTGTCCTTTAATGCCTAAGTCCATGCTCTGTGTAGTAGCTCTGAAATTCATGAGAAGTGTATTCTCTTCCATTGTCAGTTTGTAGACATTTCAACAATTTCTGTATCTGACAATCTACCATTGTATGAAATTTCTTGAAGCAATCAAAAACTTGATCCTTCATCTTCAGTATATAAGTACACATCTTCCTTGATGCATCATCAGTGGATGTTAAAAATGACCTGCTCCCACCTAATGAAGCTGCCTCTATGGGACCACATGCATCAAAGTGTAGTAACTATAGAATTCGTGGATTCACCTTTGATTTGGCTCTAAAAGGAGTGCTCTTGTTCTTCACAAGCTCACAGAAATCATACGATGTGATGTCTTTTTTGTGTAGGAGCAATTGATTCTTTACTCAAAAGCTATAAATCTTCGAAATAATATGCCTTAATGAAGGGTGCCACAAATCAGAAGTATCAATCTCACTATCAAGTAAGAAACCATCCATTGCCTTAATTCGGGTCTTTTAAAGTGTGCAACACAACTTTCCACTAGAGAACCTTTGCATATCTTGCATGTGTTGTCACCAAAGTTGAGATGGTAGACTTCCCTGTCAAGTTAAGAACTAGACATGAGTCTAAGTCGTAGGTCATGAACATGATTTACATCATGCATAATCATCATGCACCCAATATCAATCTCAACTGTGATGATGATAGTGCCAATATTGAAGTAACTATTGTTTCCCATCTTGACTCGTCTAATAAAATCACATTCCAAGTAGGAGGTAAAGTACTCCATGTTAGAGTCACATGATAAGAAGCATCGGTATCAACCGCCCACTTGAACGAGAAAATCTTCAACATGAAAGAGCAAAAACCACGAAGCCTTCTTGACCCAAACAACTCCACTATAGTTGGTGATAAGTTCATCCTGCTCAAGAGGCCGCACAAGCCAAGCCTCTTGTTCATGTATCTACCAAGGAAAACCACTAAACAAGGATAACAAGAAGAGAGAAATCACCCATAGGCAGAACTAAATCCATGATACTCTTTCAAAGAGAACCTCGCCGATGTGTCTTCATTATTCTCCTACGATCTCGCATGAGCCACCACAGGATGAGGGAATCACTAGAGATCTTCATCGAACACGCACACAAGCAATCAAAGTGGGGTTAGGGCATACAAAGTTACTGCCCTAGTTTGTATGTTGTATCTCTTCTCTTTGCAATGTTGGGTTATGCTCTCTGGAGAGAACATGATTGACTCCTAAGACACGTGAAGTCCTACATAAGTGTTGGAAACACATTTCCGCACTTGCAATTCGCCACCTGCTATGGGGCGAACACCATAGAAGGCCACCTGCTACTCCTGCAATGGCACACCTGATATAGAACACACTACAACACTACACTTGATGTGGCGCACATGATGTGGCGCACCTAGGTTATTTCTACTCACCTAGCACGGACTGGAATTTATAGCATGTTTCATGGATCTATACTTAAGCTGCACATAAAAGAGGTGGGGACATTTCATCAACACTACTAAAATAATGTAATCACTAGAGTGGGGGAGTAACAGAAGGAAAAGAAAAGGGAACATATACAATTATGCACGTTCTTTAATGAACTTTCTTCTCCAATGGACACGAGAGGTGATCAACCTCCATGATGATGATTGATTGCACATGTGCATCCACAATTGCATCTCTAACATCTTTGTATTAGAGTTGAGAGATTTTATTCTCTCCAAATGGTATCCGACTAGAGGCGATACAAGTTCTTTTTCAATCAACTGGTATCATAGATGGATGAGTTAGAGGAGCTATCCAATTTTTGTTCCCAATTGATGATATCCAAGCAATTATTTCCATGAAAACGCAAGCATTCCTCACCAAATTGAAAATAGACAACTAATTTAAATTACAAATATCCCGCATTCAGTGACTTCTATTGGATTACAGCTTATGCAAAAAAATCAACAGAAGGTATCATCTCAAATCTAAATAAAAACTGCTGCCGCCAGCAACTCCATACATGCTAAGACGAGACATGATACAGGAGAGACATTATGCCATTTGCATACATAAACTGCACTGTCAGAAAAAGAAACAACGCCATATGTTTCCAAAATTTCATTGCACATAAAGTGCCTAAACTCGCAAACCTACATGGCACCCCAACCTTGGCAGGGCAAATGATACACTTCTCTACTACTTTTGAGTTGATGTTGTATCTTCATCCTGTGCAACGTTAACAGGAAACAAAGCAATATACAGCTCAAGCTGTCTTAATCTTCCGTGGTGTGGGACGGCGGAATATACTGATGAGATCATCCAAACCCTGAACAGTCAACGCATCCAATGCACATCTTTCATAAATGTCAACGTATAAACAAGAAAGCACAAAAGGAAATGTACATACCCGAGTTGTAACGACGAGTAAACTAAAAAGTATGATCAGGTAGGATCCCAAAACTAAAAGTACCAGCAGGTCGAATGTTACGCTAGCCACCTGAGAATCAGAGAGACACGGGGCATTGCAGAACAAAACAGTAACATGGTTATATTAGAGATTTTGGAGGATTTCTTGAATGAATACTCCAGCCTCAAAGATTAAGATTAAGTCGACGAATAAATATTGAGAAATAAAGTACCTGATATACGTTAAGCTTGTTCGTTGTTGAGTCGTAAAAAGTGAAAATTCCATCAAGCACCTCATGATGCACACTCACTTCAACTGTATGATCCGAAAGTTCCTACAAATAGTGCAAAACATAATGTGGTATTATGTTGCGGCATTCCACGTAAAAAAAATCGTATATGATGGTTTAAATGGGGGCATGGTGAGTTCCGTTTGGCCCCTTATGGATTGGGGTAAAATAATGTGAACGTCTGGAACCCCTTTCCATCTAATTGGATTATGGTTGATCTAAAGCATAGATCATTTATTTGACGTCATAACTAACCTGAGCCTAAGATCATATTCAAAAGCCCTACTACTTAGGACATGAAAATGGGTTTAACGACTTTGTCAGGATTTCTAAAAAGCAGACAAATACTAGTACAATGAAGGTTGTTGACAAAACTACAGAACTTATTTTTCGGGATTTTATTATTTGTGCCCCTATGAGATATTGAAATATCCGTTATGCCCCTCCATTTTTAGAATATCAGTTGTACCCCCGCCTACTTGCCGTTCTATCACTTGTACCCTTCTGTTACTTTAGCCGTCACTGAGTATAACCATGATTTTTTGAATCACGGTACGGTTAAGAGGGGCATAACTGTCCAAACAATAACTGTCCAAACACTCCCCCCCCAACCCATCCTCCTCCGACCCCTCCTCCGCCACACGCCCTCCAGCCTCCTCCGTCATCCTCATCGATGCACGTAACTTTGTCGACTTCAGCTGCAGTTGGATGCCGATGGGGAGGATAGTGCTTTCATAATGGGCTCACTCCTCATTCAGCTGCAAGAGAGACAAGGTTCTCAACAAAAACGACGCGGAGTTATCAGCCACCTGCAGGTTCTCCCTATAGCGGAATCTCCATTGGAGAGCAGCGGTCCTTCAAGCATCTTCCCCTTGCCTACAATTCAATTTCTGAGGTGGCTTGCATCATGTTCTTCCTTGTTAGCTGCCTTTCATCTGTGTGGGTTCCTGCCTTCTCTTCCTGGTTTGTTCATGTTCTACCACTCGGTCTCATCATTGATGAGTCTGGAATTACTTGATGTTCGTGAGCCCCATCTACTTCTTTCGCTTAGATAATGAGTGGCGATGATTCTTTTGTTCTCTCTTTCTGCTTCTAGGAACCCCATATCATAAGCCCATTCATTCCCTAATCTGTCTCTTTAGTGATGATGGCACGAGGTGGTGTTATTAGATGAGCGATTGTAGAAATAGCTTCCACTATTTATAATTGTTTTCTTATTTCTCTCTTTTATGTAGACGTTCATGTAATTTACCCTCAAGGCCTCTCCCTATATAAGAGAGCCTAGGGTTATTCTATGAATCATAACAATGACTCCCTTCTTCTAACATGGTATCAGAGCCACCCTAGGGCTCCATACCCGTCGCCTCTCCCTTCCCCACCCGCCGCCCCTTTCTCCTTCTCTCGTCGAGCCATCTTAGGGCTCCCATCGGCCGCAAGCAGCCCTCGCCAAGCCCCCCCAGGGGCCTCCAGCGGCCTCTGCCGCCTCCAGCGGCCTCCGCTGCTCCTCCCGAGCAGCCCCTTGCCGTCGCCAATCCCCCACCAGCGGCCCGTTGCCGCCAGCGGCTCCCTACCGCCCCCTGCGAGCGGTCCCAGCCGCTTCTCAACGGGCCCCAGCCCCTTCTAGCCGCCCCCTACCGCATCCCAGCGGGCCCCAGCCCCTCCTAGCGGCCCTTCAACGCCGCCACCAATTCCAGCGACGCTCCAACAGCAGTCGTAGGCCCTCTCCTGGCCTATAACAGTCCGTAGCCGGTGTTCTCGAGGCGATTCAGGGCTGTAAGCTTCATTCGAGGCGTGCCCTAGACTTCCTTTCCTTCGGATTTATGGATTTGAGTGCGCAAAGGTCTACACACGTACTCAAATCCAATGCAGTTGGTGTAGACATTCATCAACGTGTCAGTTATTCCTTCGTCTTCCTCCAGCGGCATTATGTCAGAATCGAAAGTCGATTTGCCCTCCACCGGCGCATTCAAAGGTCCAGCGCCAATAGTGAAGATGGACGGGTCTAACTATGAGCTATGGGCTATGCAGTTCATGAGTCTCATGAAGTCCAATGGTAAGAAACACATTCTTACCGAAGATGAGCCTGCGGAGAAGACAGGGATCTATGCCTCATGGGAGGCGGATGACGTTTATGCGAAAGTTTGGCTGTCTGGTACATTGACGATGGAGATAGCTAACGATGTCCTCCATCAGCCCACTGCTAAGGCGATGTGGGACATCCTTGCTGCTACGTATTCGCAGGTGCGGAACGAGACAAAGATGTTGCAGCTTCAACATGACATTTTTACGATGAAGCAGGCCGGCCGACCTCTCCATTCTCTATACACATCCCTGAGAGGGATGTTCGAGAAGCTCTACAGTACCATTCCTCTGACAGCTACCCCGGAGCAGCAGAAGACGTTTCGGAACGCCACCATGGTGGGTGTTCTACTCGCAGCTCTTGATCCTGAGTATGATGCTGCAAGGTCACAGATTCTAGCAGATGCAGTAATTCCTCCAGTGGAGGATGTCTACAGAAGGCTTAGTCGCATTCCAGTTTCCTCCAGCTCCTCTACTCCACCTCCATCTGCGATGGCAACTTCGCGTGGGAGAGGTGGACCGCCTTCTGGACGTGGTCGTGGACGTGGCCGAGGACCTCAAGGTAGAGGTCGCTTCAGTCAGATGTGCTCGTATTGTCACAGAACCGGACACTCAGAGGAGACATGCTATTCAAAGCATGGATTTCCAGCATCGGCCCGGGTTGCAGAGCATTCACAGTCTCCATTACCATCTACTGCAGATCATAGATTTGACGAGCTTGTGGCCCGTCTCCGTGATATCATGCCACATTCTTCCGGTGATCCTTCTGGTGACTCTTCTGACATTGCTACCACAGCCTCTGCCAGTTCTTCCGCTGCAGCAAGTAGCTCAGGTAGTTCATCATCACACATACATTCCCATGATATATCTGACTGGGTTATAGATTCCGGAGCTACACATCATCTATGTCGAGATAGGGGACGATTACATGCCTACAGGGATATTCCACCTGGCCGCTCGGTACAGATAGCAGATGGTACCCACTCACCACTTGTTGGACAGGGGGAGGTTTTCTTATCCCCCACTATGCAGCTACAGAATGTGTTACATGCTCCTGCGTTCTCACTAAATTTGATGTCTATCAGTCAAATTACAAAGGATTTGAATTGTCGTGCTATCTTTGACCCGTCTTCTCTCATTTTTCAGGACATATTGATGGGCAAGGTGATTGGTTGTGGCTCTGAGCAGAATGGTTTATATCGGCTGGTTCGGGAATCCTATGCTGGCATCTCTTCTCACTCCGCTGGACCAGTCTCTCCTTACATCTGGCATCTTCGATTTGGTCACCTTCCGATCCAGAAAATGCGTTATCTTCTGCCCCAGATCTCTCCAAGTTCGTCGTTTCGCTGTGAAACATGTCAGTTGGGCAAGCATCATAGGTCGAGCTTCCCAGGTCGTCAGAGTCGGAGCAGTAGCTCCTCTTTTGAGTTATTACATATAGATATTTGAGGTCCGAGTCGTGTTCCCGATCACCAGGGACAGGTTTTATCTAGTTGTCGTGGATGATTTTTCTCGTGTCTCTTGGGTATTTCTTTTAAAGAATAAATCTGAAGCAGGTGATGTTATCAAAAATTTGGTTAATGAAGTGCAGAATGTTTTTTCTTCCTCAGTCAAGTATGTTCGAACTGACAATGCCCTGGAATTCTGTACACGCTCTCTTTCTCTTTTTTCTTTCATCGAAGGGTATCATTCACCAAACCACCTGTGCATACACATCCCAACAAAATGGTGTGGCGGAAAGAAAGCATCGCCACCTACTGGACATTACCCGTACCCTGTTGATTCAAAGTTGTGCTCCTATTTCCTACTGGGGGGATGCTGTCCTTACTGCATGCTATCTAGTCAACAGAATGTCGTCCTCTGTCCTTGGAGAGAAGATACCTATCTCTCTTATTTTTCCAGACAAGGAACTCTTCTCTCCGCCACCACGTGTCTTTGGCGCTGTAGCTTTTGTCCATCGTCTTTCTCATGGGCTACACAAACTCTCTCCCAGAGCAGTCAAGTGCGTCTTTGTTGGTTACTCCAAAACCCAGAAGGGATACCGATGTTATGATCCTACAACCAACAGGTACTTTGTTAGTGCGGATGTCACCTTCTTCGAGTCAGTCATGTGTTTCTCGCCAGCTGGGGACAGAATGGTACCATCCACCATCACTGATGATATTTTTGTTCCACCACCACCTCCTGTGTCACCTCCTTTGCCAGCACCACCACCACCACCACCTCCACCTATTCCACAGCAAACCATATCACTGTATCCTAATCATTATACGCGTCGGCCAGGTCCTGCTCAGACGACAGATCAGCCAATCACTACGCCTCAGGTATGTTCAGATGAGGTTACTACTGACGGTTCAGGTCCGGTACATATGCAGGATGACTCATTACAGGTGGACCCAGATGATGATCTTGATGTTCCGATTGCTATTCGGAAACAGAGACGGCAGTGTGCTTCCTATCCGTTTGCTTCACAGGTGTCCTTCCACCGACTCACAGGTGATTTCCAGAAGTTTGCCACAGCTTTGTCTTCCGTGGACATACCACGGACATACCAGGAAGCCTTGAAGAGTGAGTGCTGGAGAGTAGCTATGGAAGAAGAAATGGGGGCCTTGCAGTCCCGTGGCACATGGACTTTGGTCCCTGCACCTCCTGATGCATCCGTGGTGAGCTGTAAATGGGTCTTCACAGCCAAATATCATGCAGATGGCACGTTGGATAGGTACAAAGCACGCTTGGTCGCCCGTGGATTTACACAAACATATGGCGTTGACTACATGGATACTTTCTCTCCAGTGGCGAGACACACGACTCTCCGTATTCTCCTGTCCGTTGCAGTGGTTCGTGATTGGAGCATTTCACAGCTAGATGTCAAGAATGCTTTTCTGTACGGGGATTTACAAGAGGAAGTCTACATGCAGCAGCCACCTGGGTTTACTGCTGAGGGGGAGAAGCATATGGTCTGTAGACTTCACAAGGCGATATATGGCCTTAAACAGAGTCCACGAGCGTGGTTCCAGAAGCTGTCCAATCTAATTGAGCATCAGGGATTCAAGAGGTCCAATGCTGATCACTCATTGTTTATCCAGAAGTCCTCGGCAGGTACGGTTGTCATAATGGTCTATGTGGATGATATTCTTGTTACAGGAGACGATGTTCAGGGCATAGCAAGGGCGAAGGCATTCTTAGGTCGTCAGTTTGTTACAAAGGATCTTGGAACCCTAAGATACTTTCTGGGGTTGGAATTTGCAAGGAATGCACATGGTTTGGTGATGACACAACGGAAGTACATTACAGACTTTCTGGTTGAGACTGGTATGGATGGGTGCAAACCATCAAGCATCCCCATGGACCCCAGCATGAAGTTATACGATAATGATACTGATGAAGTGGATAAGAGGAGATACAGAGAGATGGTGGGAAAACTCCTCTACATTACTATAACTCATCCAGACATTGCATTTGCAGTTAGCCGGGTGAGTCAGTTTATGGAGCAGCCAAGACAGGTTCACATGGATGCTATACACATGATATTGAGGTATCTGAAGTCTTCTCCAGGCTTAGGGCTACTATTCAGAAAGGGCGCAGACTTATCCATCTCAGCGTGTGCAGACGCAGATTATGCGGGATGTCTTAAGGATAGAAAATCAACCTCAGGGTTTGCAGTTTTTGTTGGAGGCTCTCTGGTGTCTTGGAAAAGCAAGAAACAAACGGTGGTGGCAAGATCCAGTGTGGAATCCGAGTACAGGGCAATGGCCCAAGCCAGCACGGAAATGATGTGGGTTTGCTCCGTATTAGAAGATTTACATATAGTTGTACCTCTACCTATGAAGCTTCAGTGTGACAATCAGGCAGCATTGTTCATTGCCAACAATCCAGCTTTTCATGAGAGGACCAAGCATATTGAAGTTGACTGCCATTATACCAGGGACCTGATCCAGAGAGGACTGATATCCACAGCCCATGTTAGCTCAGGAGATCAAACTGTTGATGTGTTCACCAAGCCATTGCTCAGAGGACCTTTTCAGAGATGTTCATCCAAGCTGAGCATGATCGGCATCTATGCTCCACCTTGAGGGGGGGTGTAGAAATAGCTTCCACTATTTATAATTGTTTTCTTATTTCTCTCTTTTATGTAGACGTTCATGTAATTTACCCTCAAGGCCTCTCCCTATATAAGAGAGCCTAGGGTTATTCTATGAATCATAACAATGACTCCCTTCTTCTAACAGCGATGGCTATTGGTGTTTATTGGTAGGCGGTGGTGCTATCACATACTGGGACTTTTTGGTGACGGGGGTTTCTAAAATGAAAAAAGAAAAGAGTTGCTTAGGGAATAAGTGGGAAGAATGAGTGTGTGGGTATAGACCCCCCACCCCCCCTTTCCCCTCACCCGTTCCCTCGCTACTATTGTGGCTCAATAAAGTCAGACTTGGACTTGGAAGAGAAGTGTGGGATGGGCATCTAGGTCCTTTCTTTGACTAGGCCTATTAATATAGATGGACGAGGATAAATTCTTTATCAGACTCTCTAAAATGACTATACACTCAGGCAATAGAGCATGAAAGGGGGCCCTAGCTCCTAAGAGATCGGGTAGCAATCGCAATATATCTGTCGATTATCAGACCTTTCCTTACCCTTAGGTTGAAGGGCTCCTCTCCTCTTTCCTCCTTACTAATTAATAATGGTCATCATGCGTTGATGGTCAGCCCAATCATCAGCTGAGAGGGAGAAGCATGTGAGTGAAAGAGCGGAGCGGTGTGAAGCAGGCAAGCTGGAGGGAGAGAAAGAGATCTGAGCTTTCATTTTCAGTAGGGGAAGGTCTCCTCTCTTCGCGTATGTGAGGGTCGAGCAAAGTAAGAGGGGCATGCCTGCTTAGTCACAGATCCGGAAGGTGAAGGTCTACACTAGTTCTTAAGGGCCGTGGGAAGAGAAGATAGACTTGAAATATATGTTAAAAGAAGCTATGATCTAGTTGGGGGGTTGGAGGAGGATGGGGATGGAGGACACAATGGACTTTCGTGACATATCGATTCAATGTTATGACCTTTGTGTCCCAAAAGAAAACATATGTTTGGGACGCGGATGGACGACAACTAACTTGAGGGGCATAAGTGATAGAACGGCAAGTCAGGGGCACAACAAATATTCCAAAAATGAAGGGACGTAACTGGTATTGCAATATCTCATAAAAACCCTTTATTTTCTTATGGGCATACCACCACCTACTACAGGAGGGATGGCAATCAAAGTAATGCATAAGAGACATCGAATAAAAGAAAGAAGACCACATGAGACAACAAATAAGCCTTCACAATACTCTCCCCTCACGTGGGAGCATAAATACCTTGCACGCTCATTACTTTGGACATATATCAATAATATATATTAGGTTATAGTTGGAGCATAAGTACCTTGATGAAAACGTCTGCAAGGTGTTCAATACAAGTCACATGTGCAACAAAATCTTAATTTCATATTTCGATTTCGTTTTGCCAAGTACGGAAAGAAAAATTTCAGAAAACAAACTTAACCGTAGGAAATCATGGAAATGACTATAAACTTTGTTTCCAAAAAATTAAGATTTTAGCTCATAAAATAAATAATACACATTTTTGTAAAATAGAGATGTAAATATAAGTTTTGAAACCCTGTCTGAAAGGGTCAGCCTCTTCCTTGCTCGAGTGCATGGGCACGCCTAAGTGATTCGCCCTAGCTCTGCAGGCCCTCACACAAAGAGAAACACAAGAGTGGTTAGACAAATCAAAATAATTAACAGAAGACTAAGAGAAAGGAAGGCATATAAAATAAGTAGAATATATACACAAAACTATCCTAATTGTTGCTTCCCGATATCGACGCCATTTGATGACAAGGATCTGATATGATGTTCCTAACAAGGCTAGAACACCAATCACTATATTGACCAAATCCTCAATCAATCAACAGTTAACCCACAATCATGAATAACAATCAAGATGTGTTTCAGCTACTAATACATGGTCAATCGGCTACTAATTATGAATGATTTTTCTCTAGAACCTCTAGCAAGCGAGATTCTTGATCCATAATCAGTCGGCTATTGATGATGATCGGATACTGTTCATTTTCACCTGCAAGGAAGGCATACTTAAGATTTTCCAGAAGCGACTTAACTTCATGTGAGTTTGGAATCGACTTTGTGATATCCTCAAAAACTGTGGTGGTTGTCGGTGCATGATGTGCCAATATGTTAGTATCTACCTTGGTTACTTCCCTTTCAGATAAGAAAACACCGAACATAACTACAATGATTTCCTCTTGTTCGGTTTGGCATGGATGCTCCTCAAATAAAATGATCAACTCCTCAGATGTGTCCTCCTTGTCGGTTTGGAAGCTAGGTTCGATTGTGCTTTCCAGGTCTTCCTCAGGGTCAAGGAATTCGTTGGTTCAAAAAAGTCACAGTCAGCTTTCTCTGGTTCTGGTTAACTTTGGTCAGGTGTGGTTTCTTTGGCTTTAGGTTCAACGACCATATCCAGTATAACCTTCTCGCAGCTAGATAGAAAAATGATCTTTCCAGACGTATAGTCTACTACCACCTCGGTTGTTCGTAGGACGACCGGTCAGGTATAATAAGCATTGGAGTAAAGGTACGGCTGAATCCATGTCCAGGACAATGAAGTCCACTAGGAATTGCATGCAATGCGCCGTTACGATAACGTCCTCTAACATACCTTTGGGTTGCTTAACAGATCGATCAACAAACTGAAGGATCATCCTTGTAGGTTTGAGCGGACCTAGTCCGAATTCCTTAATTAGTGATGTGAGCATAAGGTTGATAGAAAAACCGCTATCAAGAAGAGTGTGGTCAAAAGTTTGGCCAAAGATTTCACATTTGATTAAGGACGCTCCCAAATCCTTTTTTCTTTGATAGGAGATTGCTGATCATGTTGGATATAGCCATGGTGAGAATGTGTTTTTTAGCTATTACATCTATATTTGCAGGGTTGATTCTTAGCGGCACTGCCTCCTTCAGACCTTTCTTCACTTTGGGCACGTATTCCATGGCTTGCATGAGTGACATTTCCAAAAAGATATTCTTTAAAATTTCAGCATTTCCAAGATAGATAGATCTGTTTTGAATGTTGTTATTCTTTTGGAATCTTTCATTGCATCTGGAAATGGAATATGTACATCATTTAAAAGGTGTTTCTTGGAATCAGCTTTTCCAAATAAATGAGTAGAAGGGATACAATCATTCATTAAGGGGGGAAAATAAAATGTAGAAGGTGCGGCTCTATCGGCTGACACAACATCGGTTGTGAGCTTCTCGTTGGTATGCACGGCTCGACTATTGTTGTCATCATCTTTTTGGTCTTTTTGAATTTCTAAAATTTTTGTATTTTTCTTTCATCAGGTGTTGCTCCCCCTTGTTCTTCTCCCTCTCTTTCTTTTCCCATATCAATTGCGGGTACGGCTTGTGAAGATGATGAAGATTCACCATCCGAAACTTTATTCTCCCCATGTGTGGTTGCAGACGGTTGTAAGAATCTACCACTTATGAGAGCCACAGCATTAGATAACATAAAGGACTTCGTACCTGACACGATAGGAGTGAAGAACATCTCACACTACCTGCTCCTTGCGACGGAAGTTGTTGGGATTTACTTCGACTTGGGCTAGAATAATCATTTTAGTTGTCGTTGGATTGTCTAGCTTCTGGCTCATCTCGGTCATAGTCTTCACGAGTTGTGCCAAGTAGACGAGGGTTGGGTTCACGGGTGTTGCCTCAGGTTGATCGGCGGGCGAAGCTCACTGATTTTGATTGTTGTGTTGAGGCTGCGGATGTAAGTATTGCTGATGAGGAGGATACTGATATGATTGAGGGTACAGCTGATATGAGTAAACAGTCGGGTGTTGCTGATAGTTCTGATGGTGGTCTTCTTGTGAACCAGCTATGTTAATAGATTTATGGAAGATCATCAGTTGTTTCTAGTATGTTCGAGATAAAAAAAGGGTTGCTTTTCCTTCGATCATTTCCTAAAAAATTTACCACTATGTCATCATCTTTGTTAAAATGTGATCCATCACAAACGACGTCCACCAATCTTTGACTGTTCTCAGTCAAGTCTCCAAAAATGTTAGACTAAACTGGTCTTCGGAATATCATGATGGAGGAAATTCTCAAGTAGATTTTTAATCTTTTCCTACGCTTCATGGATAGATTCATGGGGTCCTTGGGAAAAGCTAGTAATCTTGGCTCGTGTCTGATCAGACGACTTAAGGGATAATATTTGTGTAGGAACGCTGATTTTAGTTCCTCCCAGGTAGTCACCACCCTCTCCAAGTGGTTGATCCAGTAGAATACCTTATCCTAGAGGCTGAATGGGAAGGCGGTCATTTTGACTACACTTAACGGGATGTTAGGGTAGTGAGTTGTTCCGCAGATGCGGCCAAACTACTGAAGATGAATATATGATTCTTCATTAGTGTTCCCGTGGAATGTCGGGAGAAGAGATAGATGTGACTTAAGCTCAAAATGTCCGTGGATTGGTGGAATCTGAATCCACTCAGTCACTTGCCCAGCGCTAAGGTTGTACGTCTCTTTCAATCTTGGCTTAGGTGTCGCTCTTCTTTCTTTTTCTTCCCCTCCTCGTGGTCCATCTGCATGATGTTCTTCCCCTCCTCAATGTTCACGGTCTCTCCTCAGTTCCATAAGCATGTCTTGGAAGGTGGCATGTGTTTCAGCATGCATAGTCAGTTGTTGTATCGCCTAGATGGAGGCGAGCATCTGCGCATTAACTTCATTATGCTTTGCTTGTTGTGCCATCCCTCTCTGAGGAGTGGGGAGCCATCTCAAAATCCGAATTTGATGAGGCAGCTCCAGATCGAGGTCTTGATCTGCAATAGGAAATACATCTCGATCAGCTTGGAAACAAGCACAAGATGTGGAGAAGAGTTCATAATTAGGGTCAATTATGAATTTTATTAAAATAGGTGATGTGCATGGAGACAGGTCGATCTCCATCCGAAAAAGAGAGTACTCAGGAAGAGAGTCATCCCGAGCTCTTGGTAGAGAATAAAGAAGCGGGAGTCTCGATATTGATTCATAAGGTCAATATTGATCTCGTGGGAATTGCTCTGAATTATTGGAGATGTCGACATCTGGAAATCGATATTGGTGTTTGCGGAGTCCTGACTAAGCCATCCATGAGTCGATATCTTAAGAAACAAAAAGTTTGGCGACAAATAGAGGGTACGGAGATGAAAGAGGAAATAGAAGGAAGGCTCAAAGTGAGCAAAAATGCAAGAAGAAATGAAAAGCGGTTTAAACAAAAATACGCAAGCACGCGATGATTTTGATCTTGACCAAACAAACTAATCAATCAAACCTCAATACAAGGGTGAATTCACGAACTCAACACAATCCGACGTAAGAGTTCGGCAGTTATCTTGTAAATTTTATTGGTTGTCTCAAGCAATCTTTTCAAGCTTAGTCCTTGAGCTATCCCTATAGGTGAGTACTCACCCGACAAGCGTTGTGTACTTTCCACTTCCTCTGTAACATGTAGCGTGTACTTTTTGAAGGTTCTTGTTATCGCATCTGAGCCCACTACTCAGCCAAAGAAGTACACTATGGGGAAAGGAAGCCGATATGATGAATCAAATACTTCCTCGAAGGGTACCCAGACGTGGCGTGGTTCCCCAAAGCTTAAATACATCAGACCAAGTCTGGAAGCAGACTCAACCCTACTCGCCACGTACCAGTAGAAGCGCCAATACTTCGCGGAACCAGGCGATAAACAACGTAGTATCCATGCTGGGTTTTTGTCTCTAATCCTTAGGGGACGTGCCTCATTCAATATGGAATGTACCTGAGAACAATGAAGGTTTTAAGCATCCAAGACAATGAAATCCAATTATTCAATTTTATTTGATCAAGTTTTCTTAGCAATCCTTTGTTCGATTTTTTTGGTTTTCACTTATTTTGAGTATTTTTATGCAAAGGCCTAATGAATTCTTGATTTCCTTTGTTTTTCCTACGTGATCAAAAACATGGAGAGATCTCGGAAATGCAATGCAAGTCAAAAATCAATGATGAATGCTCGGTCAGAAAAGCTCACCTTGCTTCCCAGCTCTCTCCATGTGGGATGCTAGTCAAGAATTGAAATTATACTATTACTATATGCAATACAACGATGAAATCGCCCTAAGATAGGAATTGTTATTATATGAAGCAGCAGTTAATTTGATCTAAGTCCAAGCGTAGAGACTATATGAGCATGAGATATAATTAAGCTTAGGACCTAAATTACTCGATCAAGCAAAACCTAAATATAAGGGCTCAATCAGCAAAGATGCAAAATGGAAAATAAAGCAAAAAATACAAATCACGGCAAACAAAAGAAAATAAAGGGGAAAATAGGGAGAAAGAAAGGTAGAATGCGAAGAAACCGCAAAAAATCCGATCGTATCCCCCAAGTGAATAATCACTTGATGAAATGGACCCGATAATGTCTAAGTTTCTAGAGAATCTATTTAGTTATTAGAGATTTTTCTAATAAATGTCTCTCACCAAAAATAAATGCAACCTAAACTATTCCAAAATAAAATGCAATTGTCTCTCGACTCTCGATCCCTCCTCGACTCTCTCCTGCCAAACACGTTTTGAAAGGGCCAACCTCCACCTTGCTCAGGTGCACGGGATCGCCTAAGTAATCCTCCCTATCTCTGCGAGCCCTCTTATAAAGAGAAACGCGTGAGTTGTTAGACAATTCAAACAAATTAACAGAAAACTAAGAGAAAGAAACGGGGATCAAGGCCTTAAATGTCGGTTTCGGTCACCATTTCGGTATCGATCAAGTTTCTAGAGAATCTATTTAGTTATTAGAGATTTTTCTAATAAATGTCTCTCACCAAAAATAAATGCAACCTAAACTATTCCAAAATAAAATGCAATTGTCTCTCGACTCTCGATCCCTCCTCGACTCTCTCCTGCCAAACACGTTTTGAAAGGGCCAACCTCCACCTTGCTCAGGTGCACGGGATCGCCTAAGTAATCCTCCCTATCTCTGCGAGCCCTCTTATAAAGAGAAACGCGTGAGTTGTTAGACAATTCAAACAAATTAACAGAAAACTAAGAGAAAGAAACGGGGATCAAGGCCTTAAATGTCGGTTTCGGTCACCATTTCGGTATCGACTAAAACAGAATTTCGATGGAATTTCGGTGGAACATCGACCGAAATTTCGGTCATTTCGGTCATTTTTTGTACTAGCACCCCCATATTTCGGTCATTTCGGTCGAATTTCGATTTCGACTGGATATCGATATTAAACAGAAATTCGACTGAATTTCGGTGAAATTTGAGGCCATGACGGGGATAAAATAAGCAGAATATATACACAAAACTATCCAAAATGTTGCTTCCCCGGCAACGGCCCATTTGATGACAAAGATCTAATCTGATGTTCCTAACAAATCTAGAACACCGATCGTGGTATTGACCAAATCCTCAATCAATCAACAGTAACCCAACAATAACGAATACGGTCCGGAGCGAATGCTTAAACCGATCCAACTGCGATGAGGCACTTCATTTTGCGGACGATTGGCTACGATAAAACCTGGAGGCTACTCCTGATCAGACGACAATGATGTGATGACGAAGAAAATGGAAGAACTCTCCTTTGATTAGTTGAAGCACGTGTCCCTGTTGGTCGAACTCTCTTTGAATCAGCTCAAAATGCTCTCGGAGGTCGTTCGCATCCACTGGTCGTCCTCATAGGATTCCATGTCTCACTGAGAGAGACCCATGTTCACGGCCTCAAATTTCAGCGAAATTCGGTCGAATTTTTGTCGAATATCGATATCCAGTCGAAATCGAAATTCGACCGAAATGGCCGAAATATGGGGGGTCCTAGTACAAAAAATGATCGAAATGATCGAAATTTCGATCGAAATTTGACCGAAATTCCATCGAAATTCCGTTTTGGTCGTCACCAAAATGGTGACCGAAACCGACATTTAAGGCCTTGCCCATGTTCATATTAAGCTCGGCCAGCCTGGAAGCTCCTACGAGCTCTGAATATACTCCAGATGGACCCCTTTATGTGTACACCTGCACTAAAGCTTTCTGGGCTCAAGGGAGTGTGTCCTCGACCCACAAAACAGAACAAAGCTCAAAGAAAATGTGAAGGGCGATCGGTCTCCGGTGTGTTGTAAAGGATATAGACTAATCACCAATGTTTGCAAGATTGGGTTGGACAAATGGATGATCGGATATAGTACGTGAGGGAGGTTCGATGTGGATGGGCCAGATGGTTAGAACAGGGGGTTTCACTTGCGAAAACAGTGGTCAGAGTAAGCTCCGACATAGTCGAAGAAATTGTAAAATAAGTGATTCTACAGCAGAAGACTGGAATCTAAAGCTACAACTACGCTAAAAAACTAACTGTGAAGCTAAATCTAACATATTCTGTCTCAACCAAGATGTGTACTTGAGAAACAGACCACTACTTGAGATGGTTTCTCGGAAGTCTCAATTCACTCCTTGCTGACACCTGGATGGAGGCTCTTCTATCGCAAGATCTCTCGCTCACTATAGGATTGGGGTTACAGAGGGAAGAATCGAGCTCCTCGTGATCAATGGTGTTCTGCGATATTATATACAGGGCAGCAGATGGATGGCTTTGACCTAGCCACCTAGGGTTTATGCCTCGCGAGATGATATTCTGAAGTGAATCGAGGTTGTCAAAGGTGCAATTTTCATAAAGAGAACGAGGTCAAAGTGAGAGTAGATCGGCGGAAAGAAATTTGAGAACGGGTCTCAGACCGGTCCGAAGGCGATGTTGCATGAAGAAGGGAGGGCTGACCTGGAGTCAACTCTCCTGGAGCTGTGATTGGTCTAGAGACCGCACAAGAAGACAAAACATGTTTAAAATAGAGAAAATAGAAAATAAAATAACAAATGATTTTATTAATTTAAATTAAAACATGAAAGTTGCTTCTTATTTAATAAATTATTGATTTTTATTTATTTCTCTCGACTTTTTTAGTAGATGTTAATTTTTACTTATAGATATATAGGTATATATACATATACTTTGTATATTTATTTTTATTTTGTATTTTATATACATATTATTATATTTATGTATTTTATATATTACAGTATTATTTATTATGTATTTACATTAAAAAAAATGGTAAAGCCTCTTCCCGTTATAAGTAGGATCGGATACATGGATTCTTGTTCAAATCCATGTTGAAAGATTTGACTATTTTTTACATTGGATGTCAACTACCAAACGCAACCCCCACAAGGGGGATTTGAACCCTGGTCTTTTAGGTAGTAGGCACACTGCACTACTACCAAACCATTTATTATGTATTTACATGTATACATATTGTAGGTATAGTATACCTATGTATTAAACTTCAGTATTTATTTTGGATTTATTTTAAATATTTTAATTTATATTTTAAGTTTAACATTGTTTTGCATAATATATATAACTATTTAAAAATATAAAGGGAGTAAAAATGTAAAGAAGTAAATAAATAATATTATATACATATGTCCTAGTACAATGGTGCCCCAGAAAACCGACTTTTGTATCTTAGCTCCAATTTAAATGACCTTTATTTGATGGATAATTTAATTTGAAATACAGTGGAGTTGAATTAGATGAATTTTGAGCTTATATGGAGGAGATATTTATCAATGAAGTTTGTTTGCGGCTTTTTCATCTGTGTGCACCATGTGCACTATGCATGGTTTTTATTGGCTATTATTTTTCATTTTTTCTTTACATCATTATGTACAAGTTTCATGTTGAAAACTTGTTGATTTGCAGTGTATAAAATAGTGTAAAAATGAGTTGTATACAGTATAAAACTAGGGTTTACGTATAGTAATTGGCTCGTATCTCCCTCTACTTTATTCATTGTCGACCGAATCAATATTTGACTAACTCATGGTTTAAGGTCATTCGGTATCTTTGATACTTCAATTATTTTTCTTTTCTTCTCTATATTCTTTTATTTTGGATTTAATTACGGGTATTTACAAACTAATTACATATTAAAGTTAGATGTTAATTAATGCAAGTTAGTAATATTTACATGTATTTAGATAGAAATTTAAAGATAAAATAGGAGAATAAAGGTAGATGAATGGCTATTCACAGGTGCTTTGTAATACTTTTCTTATTTTCAAATGAATTTTCTTATCGCATATAACAGTAAAAGCTCCTCTCTACTTTAGCCAAGTTGCAATTATACTATGAGAAACATCTCCATCGATTTCCCCCATAATGCTGCAAAATAGACTCAAGTATCTAAAAGATTTTTTGTGAGGAAAAAGTATCTACAAGAATCGTTCTACTGAATGTTATCTTCTCCCATCTTCACCCGGTTCCTTCCCCCGTTGCTTCCCTCAAATATGCACTCCATATATTCAGGTTTAACCCACTTATACGAAATTCTTTAGTCTCTAAAATATGTCTTCAAACCTCAAGCTTCTCATTTACTCCATCTGTAGTCTTATCAACCAACACAATATCATCGGCAAAACATACAGCAAGGTATCTTGCATATCACTAGTCAGCTCATGCATAATCAAAGAAAAAAGGAATGGACCCAAAGTTGAATCTTGATGCAAATCGATGCTGATGTCAAAATAGTTGGTCTTCCAAGATTGGATCCTTACACAAGATAAAGCCGCATCATACATATCTTTTATAAGGTTAATGAACAGAACAGGTACTGGTCTCTTCTCCGATACTCTCCACAAGATCTCCCGTAGGACTAAAGCATAAGCTTTCTCCAAATCATAAAAATCATATGAAGATTCTTCCTTTTAACTCAATAAATTATCATTGCTTTCCTCAACATGTAGATAACTTCAATAATTGAACGGTGTGGCACGAATCTGAATTGGTTCAATAGTTGAACGACCTGGCATAAATCTCCATGGTTACCTGACACGAATCCATGCTCAAGATCATTTGACTCAATGCCCTTCTTTCTCCACCCCTGCCTTCTGGAAGGGCATCTGCTCATTGATGCCACAGTTCCTCGAGTTGCTCTGCCCGACCCTTGGGGATGTGTGTTCCTTTGCATTATAAACGGATAATTGGATAGATAATGGTCAGCTCGCATCTCGCTTTGCCCACCTATTTTGCCTTGGTTGCTAACTGTAAGGCCCTAGTAGTAGATTATTGGGATAAAGGTTCTCGGATGCCCTTGTTTGTGATCGACCTCTCAGATCAATGAATGGAGGATCGTTTGAGCCTTCTAGATTATATTGTTCATCTCAAAGGTCCGATAAAAGGAATAGATCATTGGATTTGGAAGGAAGATGATTTTCAGTCAGACATGCTTACAAAGCGATGGACGGGCCACCAACACTGATGCTAGAAATAAATTATATGTTTTTCAAGTTTATCTACGGCCTTAAATTACCAACTTGCATTGTTGTTTCTCCGTAGTTATTGCGAAGGGGATGAGTTATGACGAGAGAACATTGTTGTAGGTTCTTGTTGGGAGGTTTAAATAGATGACCGCTTTGTGACAGAGCAGAGGAGAATGTCGACAACATGTTGTTTGCTTGTGTGAGGACCAAATCAGTATGGCAGGAGTTGGAGCTTAACTGGACCAAATCAGTATGGCAGGAGTTGGAGCTTAACTGGCTGAATACTGACAACAATGAGGTTTGTTGGGATTCAATCTATAATGCCAAATAATGCTCCCGAATGAGCCACCTCTCCCCTTGGCATCAATCTAGGCATTATGGTTAGCAAGAAATGGTGTCATTTTTGCTACTGATCGATTTTAAGTTGAGAATGTAATTATCACTGATAAGACTCTCCTCAAGTCAAGGCTCTTGTAAGGTTACCCTATATTTCTATGTGGCAAAGCCTTCTCCCACTTTATATAGGGTCGGCTGCATGGATTCTTGTTCAAATCTATGTTGAAATGGAAATGAGCGGATACCATATCGCGTTTCCCCTTTTCGGTCTCAAAAAAATATATCAAGTGCAAACAGATGCCATCAAATCCTAAAGATAGGGCACAAATGATCACCTACTAAAAGATGGGCAACCCTCTTATAAAAAAAGAGTTAAAGAAAATTGGGATATTCAATTTTTGAAAGAAAAAAATTGGTGTATGGAGATAAATTTTTTTGGATACTTACATAAATACATATATATATGTGTGTGTGTGTGTGTCCCCTTCATAAACCCAATATACCAAGAGATTAAAAGGAGGGATGAAGGGTCACATGTGCTCTGACTCTAGCTCCAGCTGGAGAGATCAATTTTGATGTCTTTTTCTTACAAAATTATTTTGTAAATTAATTAATTTACTTTCTTAATTTTTCAACTATTGTATTCACATTTAGGATGCATACATGAATGCACTTTTTTGTCCATTACACGTAGAAGAAAAGGCCACCCAGAAGGTGCAACCGTCACTATTATTATGTATAAATCATGGGTCATATTGCAACGTGGGCATTACAAATTCGAGTGCGGGAAATTTTGAAACCCCAAACATAGTCCCACATTTAATACTTGCAAACTATGAGAGTGGGTTATAAGAGTAGGGGACTACTAGTTCACATGGAAGGACATATCGATATCGATATCGTTTCGATATCATGTCGATATCGATATATCGGCGATATATCGCCGATATATCTCTATATCTAGGAATCTTTCTGAAGAAAATGCCTGAAATCGGATATATCGATATATCGATTTCGATATCGGTCCCATATCTGTACGAGTTGCATCCAATATCTGTACATCGATATAGTGGAGGAAGTTTGTTGTAGGAGAGTTCCAATGCGAATGCTTCGCTCAATATAACCAGTCTTCTGTTTTCTTAATCTTCATGTCACATCATTGTTTGATCACTGATAATTTGTGGGTTTTTTTCATGATGAGTTTTCTTATTTGTTTGTTATGTTAATCTTAACACGGCACATATATAATGAATGGTTATTATATGATCTTCTACACAAATATGTTTTTCAATATCATTTTTTTTGTGCTTCCATCCAACACCATCAATGTTACAATTCAAACATTTCAGTGGTCTATATTCCTAGAGCACGTTCACATATCATTCACAAAGCCAGGTTTTCAAAAAAAAAAGGTAATGGACAGCTTGGTCAGAAAGCTCTGCTATGTCAGGTCGAGTGAAGGGTCAGACCATATTGGGTCTATCGTACTTTTACTGCAGCACAAGGACTTCCTCATATTGCATTGGGCCTTTGAGAGGTTGCTTCCACAACTCAAAACGTGTGGCTAATATGGCATAGCAACAATTTTTACTGTCGAACTAAAACTCCATTCATATGACAAAGGAGTAAAAAAACAAAGGAGCACACTTAAAATTGCCCTTTCAATATAAAATCTTCCAATGAAATTATTTAAAAACAAAATCAAGGAAGTCAAAAAGTAAGAAATACAAAGAAAAATTCAAGCAACGAGGAAACTTCTAAAAGATGACAGAATGTGGCACTTCTAAATGTAACTGACCTTTTCAAAAGCTAATATAAGAGGATCATTCTTGGAAAGGAACGGCGCAACACGAGGAGACCTTGAAAGAAGATCCATCCACGATCTGATGTAGAAAGGATTCACCGCCAAGCTACTTCCATCAGCAAAAATGTCAATTTTCTTTCCTTGGTGTCCATAGATATGCCTCTGGAATTGAAAAAAATAACCAACAACAAACATCTTGAGACTGAAGCATACAGTAACAATATACTACAATGAATTACTAGTTGCCAAGTGAAGTAAGATCAACCATAGTGTGAACCACTGCAAAACAGAGTGTAAAGGGTAAAGAATGCTTTGTATGGAACGAAAAATAGTGGAAGACTTTTCTTACTGCAGAACTTTAGAAATAGGGCTGCAAATCCACAAGCTTACTGTAGAGGAAAATTGAGAACCAATAAAATGAATTGTATTCATGTGGTAGGATCTTATATAACATGAAACCTTAGGACCATATAGATCGCAATTACATAATAGTGATTAACATGACTCTTAAACATAGGTCACAAATAAAAATAGCTAATATAGAAAACTAGAAACGAGTTAGATATAGAAAATACATTAGCCCAATGACGTCAACACTTACAATAATCTAAAACATAGTAAATTGTATACGAACATGAAAATTTTAATTGGTCTAGCTTTTGGTTTGCAAGAATCTACAATCCAATAATCTAGAACATAGTAAATTCCATCAGATCGACAAATAAAAATAAATTGTTCAAACTTTCAGTTTCTGAGAATATAAAATACCACCTAAAAATTCGAAACAGCTAAATTAAAAACCGAAGACCAAAGTAACATCTTAAGAAAGATCATATTAGCATGTGTTCTACCAGTAATTATAAGGTTGTAACAACATTTACTTACTAATGAATTGTGTTATATACATGTCACCTGCACTCTCACCTGTACCGTGACAAGATGAGCACTACTGCATTACCCCATGGTGTTCCATTGAGAGGTTTTTTCAAAAAAAAAGTTCCATTGAGAGGTAAAAAGAATTATTCCTATCGTGCACAATCATCTCTAAAGAAACTGCACTAACCCATGGTGTTCAATTGAGAGGTAAAAAGAATGATTCTTATCATGCATAATCATCTCTAAATAAAACTCTTGCATTTAAACCCCTTGCAGCAAACTCATGTTTTCACATGTATCAATCTATGGGCTTTAAAAAAAACAATTTGGCTGGCAGGTCAGCCTATAATTGTCATATGTTTTTCAAGGTCAACCATTACCTAATCGATGATAAGGAGTTGGTCCATGATGACATCCTGATGGTATTTGATGCCAGGTACATGAACCCATATGAAGCTTGGGGAGATTTAATAGGATAAAAAGCGAAGGGATCCTAAAAAATACCTTGTTTCATTCTTGGAAAGCCCATCCCAAGGGAGGACACTTTTTCAGTTGTTTGATATAGACATTCCCAGACAAGAACATGTACATGGTTATTAGCGTCCCAGCTTAAAATAATGTTACAATGGAGGCCTACTAAAGACTTCTTTAAAATGGGACAATAGTTTTATGTGTGTTCTTATGAGAGATATGCATGATGAATTGCAGCTGGGATAGACTTCAAAGTAGAATAACGATTACAAACTAGGGTCAATTCACATTAAACATCCGTTTTTGCCCCTATTAGTAAAACCATTTTTTGAAAAAAAAATGATTAAACAATCCCAAGGTCGAGACTAGACTTACTGAAGGATGACAATGACAGGGAGTTGGATGAGGAGATTACAAGACCCGGAGTGGTTCAAAAGATCCCTTAGAAGGAGGATATGAAGAGGGAGTTTGAGTGGAGACAAAAGTCAAGGCAGAACCGGTTGAAGGAGGGTGATGCAGATGCCAGGTTTATTCATACTATGCCAAATGGTAGAAGGAGGAACCTAATCCACTCGATCGAGGTTGAGGGTGTGGAAGTACGTGGGAAGGTGGAGGTTGCAAGGGCGGAGATCAGGTGTGGAACTCACAGCGGGTCGAGGTGGTTGTTCTCGGGGGTAAGCTGCATATCGAATAGTGACGCAGGGGAGCTAACGAGACTGTTTAGATTGTAGGAGGTTCGTTAGGTTCTGTTTACACTTAACCAGGACGGGTGCCCTGGCCCGGATGGGTTCCCAATTTTCTTTTACAGAGAGTTCTGGATCTCATTGTAGAAGAGGTAATCGAGGTCGTGGACGAGTTCATGGAGGGGAATTGTGGGTTTGATAGAATCAATCGATCATTTCTTTTCTTGCTTCCGAAGAAAGATTTTGCTATAAGAGTGGAGGAATACCGGCACATTGCCCTATCTAATGTGATCTACTTGATTATAGCTAAGACTCTGGAAAACCACTTAGGGTTACTAAACAAGATTGTGCCACCAGTTCAAGGTGCTTTCCTTCCGGGCATGCATCTTATGGACAATGTGGTTTTGGCATACGAGATCGTGGCTGATTGGCATAGGCAGAAAACAAAGGGGATGATGTGGAAGGTGGATTTCTCCAAGGCATATGACTGCGAGGATTGGCACTTCATAAGAGCATTTCATAAGAGCATCGCTACACAGGCGAGGCTTTCAAGATAGGTGGTGCATGGATGAAGAGGTGTATCACGATCTCGTCATGTGTTGTGTTTGTGAATGGTCAGACAAGGTGGGATATTTCCAGCCGCTACGGGGAGTCCGTCAAGGATGCCCTTTGGCACCCCTCCTCTTCGTTCTTGCTACTGATGCTCGGTCGATTATGGTTGATTGTGCAGCCATGGGGGCATTCTGCAGTGGTTACTCAAAGGAGATATCGATTCATATTCTTCAATATGCGAACGATACGATCATTTTTGCGGCCGATGTTGGTTTAAAAAGCTCTAAGAGCCGCGAATGCAGGTATAAGTATAACCTACGAACCGCTCAAGTCGAGCCTCACCCTCCACACGAGAATGAAACATGTCTTGACACACCACATAAAAAGAATGTCCAAGTCCAGATTACAAATGCGAGATCCCAAACGGGAACCACTGTAAATGTGCAATTATTACAAATATATACAAAAATTATAAAAATACGGAAATTGAAACCTAAAGACTCTACACTCTCTCATGACTCGACCTGGTCCTAATTATTATGCATCCTTTAGTCGACTCATTTCCCGAAGAGCATGCCTTCGATGCACCTAAGCTACTCAACCACCTAAGTAACCGCTCCAGTCTACCAGGCCCTCACATAAAAATTAAGATTATGTCAGAGAGAGATATACAAATAAAATAAATAAAGGAAAATAAATAATAAAATGCTAAAAATAAATGAAGCAATTAATTACAAGAAACTCGGGGATCAGAGTACCTGATGGGTGTAAAAACCTAATTTCTATGTTCTTTAAAATTTATCCTAAGCAGTACCTCCCCAGCAACGGTGTCATTTGAAGAATATGTGGTTATGTCGAATTGTCATAGTCGGGCAAAGAAGGATTAATCAGAAACCGCATAATTAATTAAATGCAAAAGAGGTTGAATTTATTTTACTTGGGTAAGCCCAAGGTCGACCAAATGGAGGTAACTGTCTCCTTAGGTCAATTTTCAGATAATTTAGGTACTAGGAATTCAAGGCAAGGTTGTAAAAGTCGCCCGACTGGCCCGACTAGTAGGTCCGACTAGTCTAGTCAGTGGGGTGGCCGACCGAGTACCGAGTAATTCCGACTAGGTACACTAGTCGACCAATTTTTTACTTGGAGATACCATATTCTTATATGTTTTGCTTTTTTTATAAGAGAACTTATTATAATATGCTCAGTGTTTTATTTAAATTCAATTACTTTTTTATTTTATTATGATAGTATAAAAATATATAAAATCTATGTAAATATATGTATAAAATGAGTTATATATTTAAAATAATCATAAAATTCAAAGCCGATTAAAGTCTGACTAAATCCGATTAGTCGTCCGACTGCCGATTAATCCTTAGCCAGTGACCCAACCGACCGAGTACCGACTATCGACTTTTGCAACCTTGATTCAAGGGAGCATTTTTTAGAATTTTTTACGCAATTAATGAATGTGATGCAATTCCGGTTAAGTTTAGGGGCTAATTTACAAATTAGAAATCAAATGATGCGCAAAAATCCTAAAACTTGGCCAAAATGTTATTGCATGCAAAATTAAGCTACTATGAATTTTCGATAATGTTTTAATGCAAAATGAATATACTCTGAATTAAATATGCAGACAGTGTAATCTTCGGTAAATGAATTTTAATGATTAGCAAACTTAAATACTTTCCAGAGATAAAATTCACATAGACGTATCTAATTAATAGGTATCCAAGAAAATTTTAGATCCAAAAAATATTTACTTTACAGATAATTCAAATTACATTACTCAATTCATCAATTTCTTTATTCGAGGAAAATTATGCATGCAAATGATGTGATTTTTTAGCACAATACAATGCACAATTAATTCTAACTACTGTGATTTTTCACGAATTTTTAGAGCAACAAATATTTTAATATGAATTTCAGAGCTCACAGTGAGAAAAATATACAGTTTCTCACCAATTTAATATTGATAGATCAATTCACGCTCACAAAAAGTACATTTATTTCACCACGTAATAGAGAATTAGTAGTACAATATAATACAATTTTTAAAATTGAAATATGGTGCAAAATAAGGTTCAACTTAGCATTCAAATACAGGGGTCTATATGCAAACGTGAAACTAGAAATTAAAAAAGAAAAATATAGTGCAGAGGTGCGCTTCTTTAGTTACCTAAACCTGCGAGAGGTATGTTGCAAATATCCCACAGGTGGCATGTCACGCACGTGATGGGTCGGGGTATGGATGCGAATTCCAAGGAAAGAAAGGTGCAGAGCACAAACTGACTCTCACCGACGTGCGCATCGCGTGATGCCTGTAGGCTTGGGTGTGATGTGGATCCCATGGCAGACTGTGGTAGCTTCAATGGCTCCAAACCTTGAGGTTCGGATCGAGGCTTGGAAGATGGCTCGGACGAGGCAGGTTGTGGAGCGCATGACCTTCTGGTAACCGTCAGATCAAGGCCCAACCTTAATCTGACGGAGACTATAGCTTGAGTGGGACCTTCTGTCTACTATGGATATGAGAAGCGGTGTGGTCGATGAAAATGAGGGAAGTGATGCCCTTTCGTTGCTGCTGGAGATGTCGATGAGAGCTTAGAGCTCGAACTCGCGGCAGACAGTACCACAGCTACGGAGACATGGTCAATCGAGCGAGGTTTCGACGCGAGGTAGTGAAGCTCGACCAAGGCGGAGCTCCAATAGGCGATGGAAAGATATGGCGGAGGAGCGGTGCACCTTAGTCGACACACGACCGAGAGGTATCCCGGCTGAGCTGTTGCAGGCTGCGAGCAAAAATCGAAGGGCGGTGATGATGTTCAGGTGCAGTAGATGGCATCCACAAGGTTTCTCTCTTGATGAGGAGACGGAAGGAGATCTGGTGTCGATCTTTGATGGCGGGACCTTTGGGCTTCGTGGAAGTTGTCCGACTGCAACAAATCAGATCCTCCCAAGCTTCGTTTTTGTTGCCCTCCTATAAATGTTAGCAAATCGAGCAAAGCCAAGGAGGGTCGACGGAATTGGGTTTGTTCTAACAAGAGGGGTGTGGGGCTTTATTGCTAGTGAAGGAATGAAGTGGGTATTCGCAAGTTCTACAGAAGGTGACAAAAGCTCCTTATTGAAGTGGTGTTACGGTGGGTGGAGCCTAACAACGGTGAAGGTTCTGCAAGATAGAAGAGAAATGGAGAGGAAAAGAGGTTAATTGTGTTTGTCAATCGAGATTTGTTACGATTTGGTAAAAAAATGAGATGAAGAAGATCAGGATTTGGGGTTTTGGATTTGTACGAAAAAGCGGAAGAATGCAGAAGAAGAAAAAAGAAATGGGGGGAGAAGAAAGAATAAAGACTACCTGAAGGACTGGAAATACTCGATGGAATGGAGGTGGACCGCCTGGGGAATCGGCCAAGGTAGAAGCGAATGACAGGGGTCGTTACTCAAGAGCACAGCGATGCTCAAGCATTTACAATTGTAGGAGGAGCTACGACAAGGGACAGGGGGCCCCTTGGATCTCGTCGGAACACAGGAAGGTCGTCGCCCAGATGGGAGGTGGCGCTATCACAAGAGCACCTCTTCGATCTCTCTCCCTCGCATGTTGGTGTGTAAAGCGACGGACAGAGGCGAAGTCTGGCAAAGCTCGACATTTTATGGGTTGTTGGAGTTTCGCAGAGAAGGCGGAGAAGGTGTGTGACGTGGAGGACGAGGACGATAGGGGGGAGTCGTGGAGGAGAGAGAGGTGGGCGTGGTGTGGTGAGGCTCAGCCAAGTTGGGGCGGAGAAGGCAGAGTGGTTGCATCGACTATGAAGAGCGAAGGAGGAAGAAGGGGCCTCGGTCGTTCGATCGGCCGAGATCGAACGAACGAGAGGGGGAAATGTGGCCCAGGAATAAAAACATAAAATGAAAAAGAAATAAATAAAAAGAAAAAGAGGGTTTAATTGGGATGTTGGATGAAGAGCTCTTCAGCCAAAGGTCGGGAAAGACGATGGCCGAAGGGTTAAGTGGAGGAGCACGTGATGGCTCCAAAACCTGCCACGTGTTGCCTCCACGAAATTCCGATAATAAAATCAAAAAAAATTAAAAATAAAATAGAAAAAGACCACAAATCAAAAAGTGATCTGCATTAAAGTTTTTGATCTCGGTGAGATCTACAACTTCCGTAAAGGAACCAAAGTCAAAAGATGTCATCTGTATAAAGTGAATTTTTGGTGGTCTCATGTGTAAATAAAATACATGATTTTTTCATTTTGCATATTTTTAAGATTTTTAAATAAGGAAAAAATCAAAAAAATAAAATAAAATATATTAAAAATATTTACACATTAGTCTACTTTTTTGATATTTTTAATAATTAAGAGAATAAAGAAAAAATACAAGGGACTTATGTATAGATCAAATACACAAACTCACGCCGATTCATTTTCTTTGATTTTTAACTCATTTTAGATTTGGATTTTTGCACATTTTGTTAAAACATAAATCAGAGAAAAAAAATGAAAAAGAAACAATTTAAAAAGAGTTAATTTTGTATATAAAATAATAAGTCAAAGCTAGTCAAAATATACAATATACAAGGCGAACCCAAAACTCATGTTTCACATATGAACTATGATTCTTTTGAATTTAATCTTGCTTTGAAGATAATTGAATGTACATCAATTCAAAAGTGAGTTGGGGTTCATAGGATATGTGAGAGATATTTGACTTTGCGATTTTTTGTCTAAAAAATAGGGTTCGCATTTATTTGACAAATATACAAATTAGTATTTTTCTGATATTTTTCATTTATTGATGTTATATTATGTACACAAAGGAGTTGACTTTGTTTTATTTGAAGTTCGTATAAAATAAATAAAAATATGAGAAGCTAGTTAATATACATGTGATAATATATATATACAATTTCTGACTTCTTATTAATGCTTTTATGAATGCTAAAATATGGATATTATTTATACATACATGAATGATAAATATGCAATATAAATGATTAAATGCAATTAATTACTTGGGAGCATAGCTCTGTTTTCAGCCTTTAAAGTGTTGAATCACATATTCATCAACCCCTTATACTAAACATTGCCCGTCCCCAAGCAACTAAAATGAATGCATAAGTGAAATGAGATTGTGTTCCATACCAAGGTCATGAACAAAAGGTGAAAATGAAGCTCAACTTGACTTTTGGATTAATAACAAGGCAGAACTCCTTATAAGAATTAGGGTTTTAAAAACAACAGCCTCTAAGTTATACAAGTCAACATCCAGATTCGACTCAGAAATCATCTTAGATCAACCCCCTCCCAAAGCATCCCACGTGATCATTATTGAATAATTATCTATTGTGTGTGACGGGTGTTAGCTCCCCCCATCCAAGATGCTGAACTACCATGCAATCTCCTCCTCCAGTAATTCGTCCTTGGGGAGTCAAGTATTTCCTTCTAAATTTAGGTCCGTGCTAGTTTACAACGAATATGGAACAGAAGTCTAAAAGGAGAAAAGAACTGGAGTGTGATCAATGTAGCTACATCTCATGTAAAGCTTGCCCAGATTAGCCAAGTCTCCAATAAGATCCGCATGCTATCTGAAGCCCGAAGCATTGTGGTCAATAATGTACTTTGAGAATTGGCTTCTTTTTTATATGAATTGTGGTTGATATGCATTGATTTGTTTGTGGCTTGACGGATATATAATCTTTTTTTTTCGAACATGCTTTGGGGTATTAGAAAAAAATGTGCTAGCAGTCCATTCCTCATCTGAAGCTTTATTTCAACTCGTTACTCCTATCTTTAGATGCCCATACTACAAAAGAAAATGACACACCGTCTTCCAACACCTCGTCTGAGTTGAGCTAAGTATGCGGTGTAGAGTACATATTAAAACCCTATCCAAGAGTCTACTGAAAATGAGGCAATCATGTCAGAATGGCTATTATAAGTATTCCTGCTACTGATTTTTTAATATATTTGGGGGGCACCATAGCGTGTTTCCCCCCTTTTTGGATTAAAAAAAGTAATATCGCCAAATTTAACATTTCTAAATAGGTAATACTATACAACATTTTGTGTGTAGGACGTAACAGATGTATGTATGCGCATATATATAAGGGAAACTTCCAATAAGGTGGACCTTCAACAGAAGTTTCCAAAACAAATACCCATTTGTCTGAAAATGAGAAAAAAAGCATCACCTCTTTCCTAGACAACTATCACTATATTTGATTTTCGACTTAGAGAAAACAAGGGTCGAAGTTCAAGAGGAACTGAGACATTGAATCGACGGGACTATGTTTCCAATCTGATTCCACCCGATATAATGATGAGATAAGAAGACAAGATGAAGGAGAACATGGAATAGAAGAAGAAGAAGAAGAAGCATGAAGAAAAATAAAGAAGAAGAATAAGGGAGGAACATAGGCATTAGTTGGAGTAGGTTGTCACTTAGTAATATGTGAAGCACCAACACCGTCGCCTCAATGGAGCTGACAGAGCTCCAAAAGAGTGGGAAACGCAATGAAGGTTATGCCATAGGAAAGAAAACTTCACATGATCTCACATGCACATAACTCCTTCTCATCATAGCTCGATTGACAAACTGAGTATATCCACCCTTGGAAAAGACATTGGGGATGGATAATGTAGCATTTCCTGGGTGCATGGAAAGCCACCTCATTTTAGGCATTTTTCTATTTATTTTACAATTTCTAACTCCATAAATTTAATATTAAATATTAACATGATATGTATATCATGAAAGATTTATGAAAATATTAGTATATTTGACAAAAAAATATTTGTTACAATATGGATGAAATATTTTATAAAACTGTATGATCATCATTATTTTACAATGTGCAGTTTAAATTTACAAAATTGTTACACAATTTACAAATTGGATAGTGGCTTTCTGCATGCATGATGTACGCATATGTGCATGCATGTTGTACGCATGTATGCATGTATGCATGCATGTATGTTTTTACTGAATCTGCCACATATATTGACATTTGTATCTGTATCCATTATAAATGGATGCAGAGGGAGTTGCCACTTTAATATCCGCATATATATGTGTCAATGTTTGTATATCCGTTTTATTCTACAGTTATAGATTTATTTCTAACTCTATCTAACAAACGATTATACAATGTACATTACATTTGATATCGATTTAATATATAGTTATGGAATTATTTATTTCTAACTCGATGTAACAAAGCTTTATACCATTGTTTACTATTACTATGTTCGATACAATCTTCATTAAATAGGTATACTAGGTATTTGTGTATCTAGACAAACCATTCAATTCATATACATTTAAGCTAATGTATGAAACATTTCCACTATTATTTGTATTCAATCGGATCTGTTTTATATCTATATTCATTTTTTAGTATATGAATATATATTTTTCGTATTCATTCATATATGTATATATTTCTAAATCTTATATTTTAAACCCGATAAAAATATAGTAACGCATACATCCTTTTTTGTAACCTCGCCGTTTGACATGCCTATTTTGGTATCTTTCAAAGTTTAATTACCCTATGTATTCAGTATGTTGATAAATATATTAATAGCCCTATCTTATTGATAGATGATTTGTATTTAAAGTGAAATAGTTTTAAATATTATATAAATTATTTATTTACAATATGTAAATTTTAATAATTGATGGTACATAATGTATTGAAGTAATATATAATCATAGGATGCTTGGGAGACTTTTTTTAAACAACAAGGGAAAACATGCACATTTGTCCGGCCATGACCATGCAACTATAATAGACTATGGTCATCCCCTCCAACACCTTCGCTCAAATTTCAACCGAACTCCTCACACTCCACCTTCTATCCATCTTCGTACTCTGCTCTAAAATGTGGACTTCTTCCCATGGGTCTCTCATGGAGAAATGAGTTTAAAAAGAACCCATATGCTTTGACTGAACTGCACCCCATATTAAGTTTAAGTGATCTTCTTTTGGTTTAAAAAAACTGAAGGAGTATTTTTCATCCATAGAAGAATATGGGAAAGAAACTAAAGAATTTAATATTCATAAACAATTTGAGGTTATTTCTTTTGGCTCAAGTATCTTTTATATAGATTTTATTCTACGATTTGGACTAAATTAACTTTGAAGGATGATTTTGGAAATAGCATGCAGTTGCTTCATAAAGAAAGTGAAGAGGTGAAAAAAGAGCAGATAAATGAAAAGAAAAAAAAAGGAAGGACAGAAATATAGAGAAAAAACTAGAACAGGAAGACAAAAAAGAGATAAAAGTAATGATTCTTAACTCACGGAATAAAGTTTATGTAAACATTCTTACCGCAAGACTTTCTGCAACTACTTTCACAGTGGTAGCTACTGCATATTCATCTACAGTACCCCTGAAGCACAGATAGGAGTAAGTAAATAGCAAAGAATTTCAAAGAAAATTAATTATCAAATAAGGACTAATATAAGTCGCTAGCTGTACTCTGTGTCATGTAGACTTCCCATGCCTTCTAATAGTTCAGTTGGTGCAGAAAGCTTGGAGAGAGTCAATGCAGTAACTTTAATCCTTGAAAACTGCTCATGTTCCCAGGACACCTTTTAACCAAAAAAACTATCCTCAGAGAATTCATATATTTTAATCCAAATTATGAGAAAATATATAGAGATATTCCTCACTTTAGTGTTTTGGTATTATCTACAGCTAAGGTTAATTTTACACAAACTCCAATAGTGTCTTGTCGCCAAACTGGCACTTTAAACTGTGTAATACAGATTTATAGACATTAGTCTCAGTGTAAATATTTATGCAGTAAAAAATGACGGGAAAATATAAAGAGGTTCATTAGGCATACACTGTTGAACACCTTGAACACATCACAGTTGTGCTGAAATCCAATCATACGTTTCAATTGAATTGATCTAACACCTCTGCATTTTGAATTTGTTTCAAGTTGAATTTGTTCCACTTTATAATCTTATTTAGTAAAGAGAAATCGTCACCATCTTAATTATCTAACAGAGAAGATAATGTAGGAATATGTTTGCACCTTTGTGGCACTAATATAATCAACACAGCCAAGACTTGTTTTCCACTCCTGAATCCCAACCGTGGAAAGAAATCTGCATTTCCAAAAGAACACGCCTACACTACACAGCTCACTTCCCCTCCATGACCAATGATCCTACGCTAGGGATGAAACAGATCAGATACGAATCGGATATGTGCTTCATCCATATCGAATACGAATAGGGATACGGAAATGATTCGGATATGATTTTATGGAACCATGTCCTAACATAATTAGAAACGAATTCTGATCAAATATTCTTCGAATACGAATCTGGGTCGAATAAAGAGTATGAATCAAATGAATACCAAGTATGAAGTGATTTTAAAAAGACACCATTATAATACATACATTGTAATAAAATATTTAGACAATCAATAAAAGTTATAGACGAGGAGGGAGTGCTATATAGATATAGTCGTCAAGGAGTTGAAGCCTACGTGTGCCTTCTCTTCTATTATGATTACTACTTGTCAAGGCAAAGAGACTTAGTGGTTGTTGGAGATCGATGGTATGCATAGACTGGGGTTTATCTTAGTTGTTTACTGAACACAATATCTTATATATGTGTATATGTACACAACAACAACAAGAAAGCCTTTTCCCACTGTTAGGAGAATATTCTATGTGCCGGAGAATATTCTATGAGTATATTCTTATTAGGAGAATATTCTATGTATATTCTTGTAAACCCGTAAGGAGTATTTATGTATTTTATCATATAAGCTCTCTAGGGTTTTGTCCTATATAAGGACCACTAGACCTCTTGAATAAAACAAGCTCTTTCATTCTTTCGTTGTTCTCAACATGGTATCAGAGCAGCGGTCCTAGATCGATGTTCTGACCTAACGCCACCGACAGCCCCCTCCCTTCTTCCCTCCCGCAGCACTCCCGCCCCCCGACGGCCCTCCCGCTGCCCCCTCCCCTTCTCCGCGACGACCTTCCCTCCCTGCGGCGACCTTCCCTGCGGCCTTCCGCCGCCCCCTCTCGACGCGGTCCAACCGCTTCCTGCGGCCTGCCCCTCCATGTGGTCTGTAGCCCGTTGTCGCCCCCTGCAACCTCTCGTTGTACACCAGCGGCCTCTCACCGCCAACACCGCTAACTACGGCCCTCCATCGCTTCCTCCTGCGGTCCCACGCATCGCGCCTCTGTTCAATGTTGTGCTAGGTCTATATGATTCCTAACACTACGAGGACTATCTAGATCACTTTTTCTTGACCTTTGCGGCCATCATGACATCTGCAGAATCAAAGCTCCTGTATCTGACTTCTTTTATGATGATCCAGGCACTTCTATCAAGCTCAAGGGTTCAGAGAATTATGTACTGTGGTCTCGATCTTTCAAAGTTTTTATTGGTGGTCAGCGAAAGAATTATGTTCTTACAAAGATCCGCCCAAGGAGACGGAAAAGGACTACGATACCTGGTATGTAGACAACTGCCAGGTGATTACTTGGATGACCAACAGTGTCGGACCAAATACAGCCTCCAATCTTCTCTACAAGGAAACAACAAAGGCGATGTGGGAGAGTCTTGAGAACACATACTCACATAAGACAACAAAGTCGAGACTCTCGGAGATATATACACGGATCTGGTCTGCAAATCAAGGAGATACAATTTTGATCGAGTACTATCGACTCCTCACAAGCATGTATGAAGAGCTTCTCATTTTTCAACCTGCATGTTGTGACAAACAGATAGGTGAACGGGTCGAATGGCAATTGTACTATTTTTTATCAGGACTACATCCACGGTACAAGTCGGTCAAGGATCAATTTCTGACTGTTGCAGCTCTACCCTCTCTTGAGACTATTTTCGGACGTCTACAGGAACTTGAGTCTCCTTCACCTCCTCTGTCTGCTGAGACTACGGCACATTTCGCTAGAGGACGTCCGATCTACCAAGGGGGACGTGGACGTGATTTCGGCTGTGGCAAAGGCCGTGAGTTTAGACGGGGGCGTGACTCTGGTCGTGGTTGTGGGCGTGATACTACTACTGCTCGATATCCTGCATGCACACATTGTGGACGCCTTAATCATCCGTCAGAACGCTGTTGGGCGAAGTTTGGAATGCCCACCAATGCTAACAGCGTCTATGAGACAATCTCCAATGATGATACCTATGATATTGTAGACACCTCTCATGGTCAGCCTTCCAGTGATAGTCAGCCTTCCTTTACTGCATCTGAGTATGCTCGCCTTCAACAACTATTACATAACTTAGCTACCGATACTCCTACTTCTGCCTCCACTGCTAGTTTGGCCACTACATCAGGTAATATTGCCAACTCTATCTCTACATCTGCTCCTGCATGGATCATTGACACGAGAGCATCTACGCATCTCACGGGAGAAGGTAGTCTTCTCATCTTCTCACGGTCATCTTCCATTGTGAAGACGGTTCGAGTTGCAAATGGTGCTCATTCACCTATTACAAGTGTTGGTACCATGGATTCCTCCAAACTCCGACTTACCGGTGCTCAATGTACTCCTGACTTCCCTCTCAACTTATTATATGTTCACAAGCTGTGCACTGAGCTTAACTGTCGAGTTATATTTGATGAATTCTGTTATTATTTTCAGGACATCCAGACAAGGCAGATTTTTGGTGGGGGGACATGAGAAGAATGGTCTTTATTATCTTAATATCCCGTCTGACTCTAGTTTTGCTAGCGCTTCGTCAATCTCTATTGATCCTCTTCTTTGGCATCTCCATCTCGGCCATCCGTCTGCCAAAGCTCTCTCTCTGGTGTTCCCTGAACTTTCTTCGTTGAAGCCATTTGACTGCGAAGCATGTCAGTTCGGGAAACATCATCGTGCTTCTTTTCCTGCTCGCAATGAACCTCGTCTTGAAGTTCTTTTCTCCCTAGTCCATTATGATATTTGGGGACCATGTCCGGTCCGTACTTTGAGTGGACACAAGTATTTTGATGTCTTCGTTGATGATTATAGTAGGTCGTCATGGTCTATCTTCTAAAAGAGCGTTCGGAGATTAATAAAATTATCAAAAATTTCTTTCAGTATGTTAAAATATCTTCTCCCATGGTATACAACACTTACGCTCTGATAATGCACTGGATTTTACCCAACATGACCTAACGGATTTCTTTGCCTTCCCAAGGAACTATACATCAAACCTCTTGTCCATATGCGTCCCAACAAAACGGGATAGCAGAAAGAAAACTCAGCTATCTCCTAAATATTGCTCGTTCCCTCCTTACACAAATGAAGGTTCCCAAAACCTACTGGAGTGATGCCATACTAACTGTCGTTCATTTTATCAATAGAATTCCATCTCCAAACCTCAATGGCTCAACCCCCTTCCCTTTACTTTACCCAAATGAGTCCCCCTTCCCTCTTCCCCTACGGATCTTTGGATGTGTGTCTTTTGTTCATAACTTTCACACTATAAGCAAACTTTCTCCTCGTGCAATCAAGTGTGTCTTCCTCGGTTATTCTCGTACTCAAAAAGTTTACTGATGTTATGATCCTAATGGACATCGCTATTATATCTCTGCAGATGTAACCTTTTTTGAACATACCAGTTTCTTCACTCAACATGTTACAGATATCCCTCTGGATCTCCCACCTCCAACCATTGTCTACAAACGTAGATCTTCACCACCAGATGTCCCTTTACATGTTTCTTTACTGCAAGATGATATACCTTCTACAAGTGTCCCCTCCAATACCGGATGCTCCCCAAGATCTACCAATTGCTCTTCGCAGAACTAAGAGGTAATGTACTTCTCATCCAATGACTCATTTCACTTCTACTGCTGGTTACGGTTTATCTTGCGCTGACAGAAGTTATACAGATGCTCTCATGTCTATCTCTATTCCGAGAGACCACCATAGTGCGTTGCAGGATTCAGTGACGAAAGACCATGAACGAAGAGATGGATGCTCTTCTTTCCAGGGGTACATGGGATCTAGTACAATGTCCTAAGGGGGCCAGACCGGTGGCGTGCAAATGGGTCTTCACGACTAGGCAGACACCCGATGGGTCGATTTACAGACTGAAAGCTCGTCTTTTAGAAAAGGGCTTCACACAGACATATGGAGTGGATTATTTTGAGACATTCTCACCGGTTGCACGCATGGGATCAATAAGGACTATACTTTCTGTGGCAGCTAATAAGGCATAGCCTATCTTTCAGTTAGATGTGAAAAATGCATTCCTATATGGCGACCTTGACGAGGAAGTGTACATGATGCAGCCTCCAGGTTATGAAGTCGAGGGGGAGTGTGTATGCCGATTTCGCAAGGCCATATATGGCCAAAAGATAGTCCAAGGGCATGGTTTGACAGACTTACTGCAGAAATCAACACCCTTGGCTTTCAGAGAACAACGTCTAACTACTCTGTGTTTGTCAGAAGACGAGCAACTGGTATTGTTATACTTGCAGTCTATGTGGATGATATGGTTATCACAGGTAATGATGAAAAGGAATACTAGAGACCAAGGTCTTCCTCCAGAAAGTATTTGTTACCAAGGACCTTGGTTCACTTCGTTACTTTCTGGGCATAGAAGTACTACGTACTACGGAGGGTCTTCATCTTTAACAGAAGAAATACTGTCTGGACATTCTTACTGAAGCTGGATTACTTGGATGCAAGCCCGTTGGTATTCCTGCAGATCCTAAGAAACACATCACATCCCCTGATCTTATCTTCGAAGATGTTACTAGATACAGGAGCCTGGTTGGTAAACTTTTCTACCTTACTGTCACCAGACCAGATATTGTTCATGCAGTAAGCAAAGCCAGCCAACACATGGAACAGTCTTGTTACAGTCACTGGCAGGATGTTCTTCAGATTCTACGATGTTTAAAAGAATCACCAAGATGTGGCCTCTTCTATAGGGCAAATGGGTACACCGATGTTATTGCATATGCCGATGCAGATTATGCAAGTTCACCAGAAGATCGACGCTCCACAATAGGTTATGCCATGATGGTTGGAGGGAATCTTGTTACTTGGAGAAGCAAGAAGCAGACGGTTGTATCTAGATCCAGTGCTGAAGCAGAATATATGGCGATGGCTCAAGCTACTTGTGAGATCACATGGCTAGTAACGTTTCTAGAAGGACTTGGTATTGTTGTCAATATTCCTATTCCACTATACTGCGACAACAAATTTGCCACCTATATTGCCACGAATCCCGTGTTTCATGAGCGAACCAAGCATATAGAAGTTGACTGTCATTTCGTTCGTGATGCTGTCAAAACTGGAAGAATCATTACTCCTCACATCAGCATTGAGCTCCAGCTTGCAGATATATTCACGAAGGCACTACCCAAGAAGCGACTCTCCTGGATTGTTTCCAAGTTGGGCATGATTGATAAATATGCTCCAACTTGAGGGGGAGTGTTAGGAGAATATTCTATGTGCTGGAGAATATTCTATGAGTATATTCTTGTTAGGAGAATATTCTATGTATATTCTTGTAAACCTGTAAGAGGTATTTATGTATTTTATCCTTTGAGCTCTCTAGGGTTCTGTCCTATATAAGGACCACTAGACCTCTTAAATAAAACAAGCTCTTTCATTCTTTCGTTGTTCTCAACACCCACAATTAAGTAGGGTCGGCTACATGGATTCTTCGCCTCCATTCAGATCTATCTTGGTTCAATCTCGGGCTTATATACACATACATATATGTGTCTATGTATATGTATAAATTATTTTGGATTGAGAATTTTCGAATCCGAAACCGAATCTTTTTGTTGTTATCATATCCATACTCGGGAATTTTTCACAACTGATATCCATATCCGATACATATTAGATTAATATTCGAATACAGATATCCATATTTGGTATTTTTTTTAATAAGGTAAGTGGATATTCGGATATATCCATATCCATTTTCATCCCTACCCTGCACTTCTCAATCGAGATGAAAATGGATCGGATACAGATCGAATATCGCTATTTTCATATTCATTTCAACTATATCGAATACGAATATGGATACCAATATGAGTCAGATGTGAATTTGGGGAGCCATATCCTAACATAGTCGAATATGAATTCAGATCGAATACCCATCGAATACGAATACGATCTTATAAAAACCGAATATGAATATTGATCGATTTAAGATAGGATATAAATGCAATAAATAAAGATAAATTAAGAATTTGAATCGAATAAGTACTAAGTATGAAGCAAGGTTTTAAATCTCGATTTCAATTTCGTTTCGAGATGGCGAAAAACCGAAACAATTTCAAATTTTCTGTAATTTCGGCCAAAATCGGCCTACATTTGTGAAGGGTCTATAACGAGTTTTCAATTTCGAGTTCAGTCGAGTGTCGAAATCGAAATTTTGGTGAAATTTCACAAAATTTGAAACGCTGGTATGAAGTGATTTAAAAAAGATATGATTTTTATCACTTGTCCCTTCTTAACTTCTGCAATATCAGTTATGCCCCTCCCTTTTTTGGAATATCAGTTGTGCTTGACTTCTTCCACGGTTATCACTTGTGCCCCTCGGGTTACTTGTCATCCATCCACGTCTCAAATGGATGTTAACTTTTCGGACACAATGGTAATTAGATTGAATAGTTGGGGTACATATGTCTTTTTCTTGTACCCTCTTAACCTCGCAATTTCAAGTCCACTATAAATCATGTGCTCACACACTTGACCTACAGTTTGAAGGACATGCTTGTAAAATCAAAAAACATGATGGGTAATAATGCAAATTCTCCAAAGATATCGTGTGCAAGGCATGTATAGCTTCTTAGGTAGCAAGCGGTCTCTGATTAAAGCTTCGGATTAGATCTAGTGCTTGATTAAAGCTTCGAATCAGATCTAATTCCATAGACATGTCCACATGGTACACCTCGAAGCATCCAGTTGGAGAAGGATCCAACGGTTACGGAAGGGACTTCTCCAGTAAGTCTCGATCGTCAATTGATGCTCCTCGTCAGATGATCTGATGGTAATTGTAGGTTTTGGAACTGACATGTTCTTCCCCAGATTGCAAACTGAAACTCCATGCAGTGATCAATCTCATGAATTGCTCGGTGTTGCTTAGATCTCCAGCAATGTTAGCTCTATTCTGTCCAATATAAGTTGTTATTTCTATTGTACAACTCCTCTTTCATCAAGTGTTGGCCGATCTCTTAAAATGGTGTTCAGATCTGACTGGGGCCATTTCAAGGTTGACACTTGGTTAATTTAGATGATCAAGGTTGCAAAAGTCGGTAGTCGGTACTCAGTCGGTTGGGTCACTGACTAAGGAATAATCAGCAGTCGAACGACTAATCGGATTTAGTCATACTTTAATCGGCTTTGAATTTTATGATCATTTTAAATATATAACTCATTTTTATACATATATTTACATAGATTTTGTACATTTTTATACTATCATAATAAAATAAAAAAGTAATTTAATTTAAATAAAATACTAAGCATATTATACAAAGTTTGCTTATAAAAAAAGCAATCCAAGAAAAATTGATCGACTAGTGTACCTAGTCGGAATTAGTCGGTACTCGGTCGGCCAACTCATTGACTAGACTAGTCGGACCTACTAGTCGGGATAGTCGGACGACTTTTACAACCATGTAGATGATGCTTGTGGCTAATCGAATCTCCAGTGAAAATTGATTCTCTAGGCATTGATGACGGAGCCATATTGTGGGGACCAGTAAGGGTATCAAAAGGGACTCGAGTATTGGAATCGAATACTTGATATGGTAGGACCAAACCTCAATCATTACCCATCGTCCCCCTCTTTCTCTCCGCAGATACCCTCCATCAGCAGCACTGGACTACGAGCCCAATCGTGGTTGCTCTGCAATTCATTCCACGAAGAAAAAGGCAGTAGCCAAAGCCATCAAGATTGGGACCCCCACCGAGCATCATGGTCCTTTGTTGCAGTTATCACGCCCATCCGCAACTACTCTATCGCTGGAACCCTATCTTGGAGCATCCTCAGCTCCATTGATTAGATTCGAGGCTTGGCGGAGGTGTTTGGACAGTTCTGCCTCTCTTAACCATACCTAGGTTAGAATAAACATAGTTAGTTCAACTCATTAACAGTCAAAGTAACGGAGGGGCAGAAGTGGTAATTACAGAAGAAGTCAGGGGCACAACTAATATTCCAAAAAAGAAAGGGGCATAACTGATATTGTAGAAGTTAAGGGCACAAAGTGAGAAAAACTCAAAAAGATAACACTACAATAAACATACATCATAATAGAAATATTTAACCAATCAATAAACGCTATAGTTGCAGAGGGGCTGCTCTACAGATATAGTTGTCGAGTGGTTGAAGCATACTTGAGGCTTCTCCTATTATGATTTCTAAAAGTTGTTGAGGCAAAAAGGCGTAGTATTTGTCAGAGATCGAGGGGTTACATGGACTTGGATTTAGCTTAGTTGTTTACTGAACACAATATTATATGTATGGATGTAGGTAGGTAGGTATACATGTACGTATCTATGTATGTATTATTTTATATTCGAATATTCAGACCTGAATCTGAATCTATTTTATTGTTACCGTATCCATATCCACATTCAAATATTTTTTACCACTAATATCCATATTTGATTAATGTTCGAAAATAAATATGCATATTCGGTTTTTTTACTATTGTAAGCGGATATTATGATATATCCATATCCATCCCTACTTCTCAAGTGTAAAAAAAATGTAATAACCCCATGTACATTGCATGAACTTCCTACGATGCAGACTCATCCAGCAATAGTTGATCCAAACCAATCGCATAAAAAATCATCTCCGAGAAATCAAATTTTATAATAATAGCAAAAAGAGTTTTAGGTTTCGACGAAATTGGTACAAACACTTATATCTACTTCTCAAACATCAGTGAGATAACGGTGATATAAGAAAAAATGAAGATTCCTTAACTTTTTAATTATTTTCTTCAATATTACCGATGGATGTCCACCTTTTTCCCATTTCGTGTTCCGATCGCTGGCAGTGAGTGATTTTGAATCTTTGAGAGTTCTCATAAGCCTTAAATCCCATTGTTTTTATGTTATGCATTCTCTACCCTCTCATTTTAGTAAGATTGATAATCATAAAGTCAATTTTTACATTTTTCTTAACATTTAGTTTGCGAAATATGATAATTGACTCTTCAATCTTGAATATCTTGTCAAAAATTTATCTTGATCAACGATAAATAAATTTTCTATATAGAATTTGGAATTTTTAGGTTAACATTAGATATGAATTTTGTTAGGTTAACACTACATTTAAGATGATTCTGTTGAAATTTTATCTTCTTTTAATTTCATACGAATGATGATAACTTGATTTATTTTATTGTTGTTGATGGCATTGTTAGCAAGGGGGCCTTTATGAAACATGCATTTGACGAGATTATCGTAGAGGGGGGGGGGGGGGGGGGGGTGTGAAAGCTCCAAATCCCTACAAGATAATGAACAAATATCTTCACATAGAGAATGAAGTAAAGGAACTTATATAGTCTAGTGAGATTGATGAAGTTCCAACATAAACTAAGATAACAGACGACATATATATCTAAGATTTTAAAAATTGAACCAAGCAAACTATCAACCCCCCAAGATCCGGGTACTCGTTTACAACACATTCGTGGTGTTACATTCACAAAAGATCGCACAAGTTATATGAAAATACGGGGAAATTTTCGCTTTTCTGCCACAACATTCACATTCAATATACAACTACAGAACCAACAATAACAAGTGCCACCAACATTTCATTTCATTATTTTTTTCATATATACATCATGTACATAAGAGCTGACAGTGTATACAAATATCCCATAATATACAGAAGAGAAAAGGAAGCATTTACAATATGAATTGAATAAAAACAGTATCAAAAATAACTGTACCGTCTGGTATATACCCGGGTGCCAGGAATCATCAACCAGCTACTGAGCTGTAGGGTGCGGGTTAAAACAGTTGAACCAAGAACCAGAGGACAACGGTTGGACCAAAGTTTTTGCATTGGAAGTCGAAAACAACCAAAACCAGGTTCAACCGGTTAAACCAAACCACATGTTGAATTGCTTCTTTTGATTAAAAAACTTAATTTTAAATAAAATACAAATCTGAAAATAACATTTCACAATTCCCACATTCCGCAAGGCTGAACTGTCCATCTGTGGATACCATAATGATAAAAAAAACATCCTAATCTTATTGTAAAATTGTGAAAAATAATGAAAGAAATTGCATACTTTATTCAGGAGGAGGTCTAGGGGTCCTTACATAGGATGTAACCCTAGAGAACTCAAAACTGGGAAAAATACGTAAATACCCTTAGAGGAGTTACAATAAATAAGAACTGCAAAATACATTACTAACACTCTCCCTCAAGTTGGAGCATATCTATCAATCAACCCAACTTGGAAACTATCCACGAGAGGCGCTTCTAGGGTAAAGCATTCGTGAATACATCCGCAAACTGAAGATCCGTAGTGATGTGAGTAGTAGTAATCTTTCCTATTTGTACGGCGTCACGAACAAAATGAAAGTCAATCTCTATATGCTTGGTTTGCTCATGGAACACAGGATTCGTGGCAATATATGTAGCATATTTGTTGCTGTTGTATAGTGGAATAGGAGTGGTGACAACAATACCAAGTTCTTGTAGAAATGTCAATAGACACATGATCTCACAAGTAGCTTGAGTCATCTTCTTGTACTCTGCTTCTACATTGGATCTAGATACAACAGTCTGTTTCTTGCTCCTCCAAGTAACAAGGTTTTCTCCAACCAGCATAATCAGCATATGGTGGAGTGATGATCCTATGGTGGAGCGATGATCCTCCGGTGAACGTGCATAATCAGCATCAGCATAAACAATAACGTCAGTGTAGCCATTTGCCCCATAAAAGAGGCCATGTCCCGATGATTTCTTCAAGTAACGTAGGATCTGGAGGACATATTGCCAGTGATTGTAGCAAGGTTGCTCCATGTGTTGACTGGCTCTACTCACTGCATAAGAAATATCTGGTTTGGTGACAGTGAGGTAAAGAAGTTTGCCAACTAGGTTTCTGTATCTAGTAATATCTTCGAAGACAGGATCAGAGGATGTGGAGTATTTCTTCGGATCTGCAAGAATACCATAGGGCTTCAATCCAAGTAATCCGGCTTCAGTAAGGATGTCCTACAGTATTTCCTTTGTGAGAGATGAAGTCCCTCTGTCGTTAGCAGTACTTCTATGCCCAAGAAATAACGCAGTGGACCAAGGTCCTTGGTGACGAACACCTCCTGAAGAAAGGCCTTGGTCTCTAGTACCCCTTTATCATCATCACCTAGTACAACCATATCATCCACATAAACAGCAAGTATAACAGTACCATCTGATCGTCTTTTGACAAACACAGAGTAGTCAGAGGTAGTTCTCTGAAAGTCAAGAGTGTTGATTTCTGCAGTAAGTCGGTCGAACCATGCCATTGGACTCTGCTTCAGTCCATAAATTGCCTTACGAAGTCGACTTACATACTCCCCCCTCGACTTCGTAACCATGAGGTTGTATCATGTACACCTCCTCCTCGAGATCTCCATATAGGAATGCATTTTTCACATCTTGCTGAAATATAGGCCATGCCTTGTTAGCTGCCACAGAAAGAATAATTTGTATAGAGCCCATTCGTGTAACTGGTGAGAATGTCTCAAAGTAATCAACCCTATATATTTGTATAAAACCTTCGATCGCAAGACAGGCTTTCAATCTATCAATGGACCTGCCTGGCGACTGCTTGGTTGTAAGGTATAGTCCCCTTGGGATAATGCACCAGATCCCATGTCCCCCACGAAGTGAGAACATCCATCTCATCATTCATATCATGTCACCATTCAGAATCATGCAAAGCACTATGGTGGTCTCTCGGAATGGATATAGTCATGAGAGCATATGCATATCTGTCAGTTGATGATAAACTAGCATTAGAAGTGAAATGAGACATGGGATGAAAAGTACATTGTCTCTTAGTTCTACGTAGAGTAATGGGAACCTCCTGAGGACCATCCGAGACAGCATTGGAGGGAGCACTTGAAGAAGGTGTGTTAGCCTGCAACAAAGACATGTAAAGGAACATCTAGTGGTGGAGAGATTTGCTTACGTTTATAGACAATGGGTAGAAGTGGGAGATCCAAAGGAATATATGTAATAGATTGAGTGAAGAAGCTGGTTTGCTCAAAAAAGGTTACATCAGCAGAGATATAATAGCGATGTCGAGTAGGGTCATAACACCTGTAACTTTTTTTAGTACGAGAATAACCAAGGAAAACATATTTGATTGCACCTGGCGAAAGTTTGTCAACAGTGCGAAAATTATGAACAAAGGCCACACAACCAAAGATTCTCAGGGGTAGAGGAAAGGGTGACTCAGTTGGGTATAACAGAGAGAATGGGGCGGAACCATGTAGGGAAGTAGAGGGTACTCTGTTGATAAGATGGATGGCGATAAGAACAGCATCCCCTCAATAGGTTTTAGGAACTTCCATCTGGGTGAGGAAGGTGCGGGCAATATTTAGTAGATGTTTGAGTTTCCTTTTCGCTACCATGTTCTGCTGGAAAGTGTAAGGACAGGAGGTTTGATGAATGGTATCCTGGGATGCAAAGAAGTTTGTAAGATCATGTTGGGTAAATTCCAAGGCATTATGAGAGTGAAAAACTTGAACACCTGAGGAGAAAATAATCTTGACATATGGAAGAAATTCCTGACAATATTGTTAAGCTTCGAACGCTCTTTTAAGAGATAGACCCAAGAGGATCGATTGTAATCATCAACAAAAACGACAAAATGTGTATGTCCACTCAAAGTACGGACCGGACAGGGTCCCCAAATATCACAATGGACTAATGAAAAAGGAACTTCACGACGTTGCTCGGTACAAGCAGGAAAAGACGCTCGATGATGTTTTCTCAACTAACACGCCTCGCACTCAAAAGGCTTGAGCGTAGATAGTTCAGGGAACATTAAAGAGATGGTTTTTGCAGATGGATGACCGATGCGAATGTGCCAAAGAAGAGGATCTTCGGAGACTGACGCAGCGCCAGCAAAATTAGAGTTATAGGGAATATCAAGATAATAAAGGTTGTTCTTCTCATGTCCCCCACCAAAAATCGATCTCATACGGGAGTCCTGAAAATAACAGAACTCATCAAATATAACTATACACTTGAGCTCAGTGCATAGTTTTTGTACATATAAACCCCTAAGCGGAAAAGCATGAGCGCAGTGCCCACAGCAGTAACAAGTGAATGTACCCCATTGGCAACCCGAACAGTCTTTACAGAGGAAGATGGTTGTAAGGAGGTGAGAAGGCTACCTTCTCCCCTCAGATAAGTTGAAGCGCCAGAATCAATAATCCATGCAGGGTTGCATGCTGAAGCAGAGTTGGCAATGGTACCTGAGGTAGTAGCCAAACTAGTTGAAGGAGCAGTAGTACAATTATCATTGGATGAGGAGTTCTACAGAAGATGTTGCGGACGAGCATATTCAGAGGCGGTAAAAGGTGGTGACTATCATCGGAGGGTTGGTCATGCGGGATCTCAGCAGTATCACCTGGGTCATCGTAAGAAGTTGTCTCTAAGGTATTGTTGGCATTAGGCAGTATGCCAAACTATGCTAAGTAACTCTCAAATGGATGATTCCAACGTCCACAATGTATGCAGGATGGATAGAGAGAAGTAGTAGAATCACGTCCACATCTGCGACCAAAATCATGTCCACATCCAGACTTACGATAGAGTCCTCCCTGGTAGTTGGGCCATCCCCGAGCATAATGGGTTGTAGTCTCCGCAGGTGGAGTAGTAGTAGGATGCTCGGTTGGAGAATCAAGTTCCTGCAAACGACCAAAGATGGTCTCATGTGTGGGTAGGATATCAGCGGTCAGGAATTGGTCCTTCACAAGCTTGTATCGTATATGCAATCCAGACAGAAAGCGATACACTTTCCATTATGCACGTTCTCTTATTTGCTTGTCATAGCAAGCAGGCTGAAAAATGAGTAGCTCCTCAAACAGGCTTGTGAGAAGCCTGTAGTACTCAACCATGGTAGTATCTCCCTGATTAGCAAACCAAATCCGTGTGACGTCTGAAAGCATGGACTTAGTAGTCTTCTGCGAGTAGGAATGCTACAAGCTTTCCCACATCGCCTTAGTCGTCTCCTTGTAGAGAAGATTCGATGCTATATTTGGATCAACATTGTTGGTCATCCACGTAATGACCTGGAAATTGTCTACATACCAGGCAGGTATCATAGTCCATATCAGTCTCCTTGGGTGGATCCTTAGTAAGAATGTAGTTCTTGCGTTGACCACCATATAAAAGGTCATATCGATATCGTATCAGTCCATCCGGAAAAGGATATATCACCGATATATCGACGATATCAGTGGAAATGCCAGAAATGGCTCAATACTGATATTTTTTGCTATTTTTTCAGAAATAAAGATCATCCAAGATATTAAAACAATAAATAACCTGCAAATACACACTTATATCACACATATTGGTCTTTTATACACAATATATTTCATTGGTCATTTCAAACATATCGATCTTAATATTGATTCATAACTTATAGATATTGGAAATGGAGTTCATCCAAGTTCTTAGAACACTAAATAACTTACAAATATACTCTTAGATCACACATATCGATCATCTATGACCCTTATATCGCACATATCGGTCATATCGAACATATCGCCGATACTATTAATTGTTGACCTACAGATATCGGAAATGGAGTTCGTCCAAATTCTTAGAACACTAAATAACTTACAAATATATTCTTAGATTACACATATTGATCATCTATGACCCTTATGTCGCATATATCGAACATATCGTTGTTACTGTTGATTGCTAACTTGTGGATATTGGAAATGTAGGCTATCCAAGTTCTTATAACACTAAATAACTTACAAATATACACGTATATCACACATATCGATCATCTATGACCCTTATATTGCACATATATGTCATATTGAGCATGTCATTGTTAATGTTGATTGTTGACTTATAGATATTGGAAATGGAGTTCATCCAAGACTTATATCGCATCACATATTATGTATAAACAAAATGTTTAACTATTTTTGGAACCAAACAAAAAAGAATATAAGAGCGTTCTTTTTTAAAGAGACAATTCATGATAATATTTTCGAAAGGGAAAGAAGATGAATTAAAAATCGATTGGACACCCCCAAGTTGAAGAACCATTGTATGCACCTCTGCCACACCACACCCTACCAGACAGGAGGGGTCCCGACCCGAAACAAAATATAAAAAACATGGTGTGTTTTAATAGTAGGAGTAGCAAAATAAATAGTGAAATCAAGCTTACAAGGGATTTATTCATCAATATATAGATATCGATGAAATTTCGACGATATTGACCGATATCGGTCGAAATCGATCGATATCCAGGAATTATTGTACTAATTCCGGTCATTTTTTAGAGATATGAGTCGATATGGCGATATATCGCTGATATATCACCGACATATCGTCGATATCATGGTAAATAGATATGCACCCTGATATCGATATCCCATGCCTCTCGTTACCGATATATCGCTGATATATCGCGATATGACCTTATACCATCAATAAACACCTTGAAGGATCAAGACCATGGTACATAATTCTCGGAGCCCTTCAGTTTGATAGATGTGCCATGTACCATCACAGGAGAAGCCGAGTACACAAACATGAGCTATGTAGAAGCTATGGTGATCATGTAGGTCAAGAAAATTGACCAAGAAGAGAGTAGTTGTCTTAACCAAGCATCAAAGGACCTAATCAAGCATCAAGTTGAAACAAGATGGCCATAGGCGACTATTTGGAAGCCTCCATAGTTGTTGGGGATTGTCCAGAGGGACTGGCAGCGCGCCTGAGGGGTTGTGGAGGTATCGGTGGTGTCAAAGATGCCCGGTGCAGACCTGTGGTGGCACTTAAGGGCCAGCAAGGGTCCCTTCAAGGCTTTGACGGCACTGCTACGGCACTATAGAGGCCCAAAGGGGTGATGGTGGCGCTACTGATGAGCCCTAACGGGGGTTAGAGGTCCTGGTGAAGCCCTAAAGGGCTATGGCGAGGCCGCAGGAGCCCAACAAGGGCCCGATATGCTGTTGGCGGAGCCCTAGAAGAGCAATAGCGGCACGAAAGGTGCCTAGCAGAGGGCATGATTTGTTGCTGGCGAAGGTGGGAGGCAGAGCTTAGGGCTCCATGCGGAGACCTGATGGCTCCAACACCTTCTATGCCTTCTTTACCAAGACAGAGGGCACTCGATGCCCTCTAGCAGAGGTCGATGGGCCCGGAAGCCCTCACGACGGCACGCGAGAGAAGAGAGAGCCTCCTCGCCGGTGTGCACGAGATGCTTGTGGATTAGGTTGAAGGTGGTGGTGGGAATTAAGTAAGACCACTAGTCTAGGACCGTTGCCCTGATACCATGTGGAAAATAATGAAAAAAAGAAATTGTGCACCTCATACAGGAGGTCTAGGGGTCCTTATATAGGACGAAACCCTAGAGAGCTCAAAACTGAGAAAATACATAAGTACACCCAGAGGGGTTACAATAAATAAGAACTGCAAAATACATTACTAACAATAATATTAAAATGTTTCGTATTATTTGATTTTCTCGATTTCCCAACATTAGAAATGAAGTTCTCACTTGGCATGAGAACATTAAAAAGAACGTCGATTGCAAAGATCGTACTCCCTTCCCCATCCCTATTTCCCTAACATGAATGCGTTCCCTTTCAATCTCCGTGGATTTCGATCATATGTCTTCAAGCAAGGAGAGGATAGCATAGCAGCAGGCTAACCGACTCCACACCTCAACCAATCATTGTTTTCTTGGCTCCACGATTACGAGAAGTCTCCGTCGACTCGTATCAAAGCACCTTTTTAAGGAGCAGCAATTAACTGAAATAAAGGTATATTATATCTCCGCAAGGTGCAAACGTGTTAATGTTTTTTTATCTATATATTACGAGGGACAAAACCCTTGGAATACTTCCTTGCTTTTAAATCATTCAACTTATCTTTTTCTTTTTGGGCTTGCCATTTGTTCTATAAAGCAAGGTTAAATTTTCCGTAAAGGAAGAAAAGAATAGTTTATTTTGTAAGGAGTTGACATGTAAAGAAAATAGGGCAATAGATTATACAAGATCTTATGAAATTATATGGATTCCATGTGCCACTTGTTTGGGGAAGTCCATGGCATGTAACAAAAGCAGACTACTAGGATACTAGCTTGTATTAGTAAGTGATTTGGTTATCTGATATTACTTTTATGCATTTAAAGATGAAACTGGTAAGTAGTAACTATACATTTGCAAATGTCAATAAATATTTTTTTGTCCCAGCAAAAGCAACAAAAATTAGTAGCATCATATATTTAATACGAGTCATTATAAAAAAATACTAGTTGCATCATCCATGGCAAATACCAATAGTAGGTATTAAATGAGTCGTTGTTAACATTCCATGTTTTTTATTACTTGTTGGTCAAAATTTCATGCATTAACACAAGTGTAGATGAAAAACACTTGAGAAAATCCACTTCTGACATGTGATCTGAATTCCATTCCTCAAGCTCCTTTGAATACAAGTTTTGTTCGAAGGAAGGTTGATCCAGCATGGTATGATTATACTATGTTATCTACAACATCATTTAAGATAGAATGCAAATATTGTCAAAAAGTGCTCTCTGGAGGAGAATTATATAGATTCAAAGAGCATCTAGATAAATAAAAGAGGCAGAGTGAATCATGTAAAAAAGGTACCGAGCCATGTTCAATATCAGATATACCAGGCTCTTGAAATTCTTAAGAAAAGAGAAGAAAAACTAACTCATTGCCTAGGTCATCTATAGGCTTACAAGCAGTCTCATTTCTTGGCAAGTGTGATTCATAGTTATCTGAAAATCAAAACGCTCAAGCATCAAAAGGTAGTAATAATACGATCGGTTAGACTAGCTTGAAGAATCGTTTCCCTCCATGTAATGTGTCTGGGAGTGAGCCTTCTCTCAAGAGTGATTGGGCTTCGAAGAAGGTAGTGCATGCGATTGATACATCAATCGTAACATGGATGATGAAAGCTCACATTCCTTTTAGTGTCATTGGATATCCCGAATTTCAAATGATGCTAGATGCAATTGCTACAATAAGCTCTGGTTATAAGGCACCAACTCATTATCGTGTTAGTGGACTTTTGTCACAAGGTGTTACAAGGATGAAAGATCATATTTAGATTTAGGAAACATTGGAAGAAATTTGGATACACCATTATGTCTGGAGGATGGACGGATAGACGACAATTAACTTCTTAGCTTATTGCCCGTACATTTTTCTTAAAATCGATCGGTGCCACTTATCATTCAAAAATTACGGATTATTTATTTGATGGATGGACTGATAGACGACAATGAGAATCTTAGCTTATTGCCCTCACAGTACAAATTTTTGAAATCGAATGATGCCACTGATCATTCAAAAATTGCGGTTTATTTATTTGGATTATTCTAATAGGTTATCAATTTTGTTGAGGATTGAAGTGGGAATATGGCCATATCTATTTGAGTCCATCTACTGCCCTTTGTATTGGCTTAATGCTTGAGAAATTTGATAGTCTACCAACTGTTCAAATAGCTAATAGCTATTGCGGATGGGAAGAATATCGCCAAGTTTAGTTTAGATGTTCTGTTTAGTCTAGTCAGTGGGGTGGCCTACTCAACTCAGACTATTCAACCAAAGGAGATTATTGTCGACTTGTTACGATTAAGTTTAAGACACGACAGTTTACCAAAGACCTCTAGAGTCGCAGCCATCCATGTTGCTTCCTCATGACCTCCTTAATAAAGAAAATTGTGTCGTCTATGCACGGAAGTACCATGTAGTGAACCCATGCTGCATCACCTGACCAACCATGCGAGCAAGCATATCCACAGCAATAGCAAACGACATGGACGTCAGGGGACAACCATGCCTCGTGCCCCTCTTAGCTGTAAAAAATTTCCCTCAAGATGTCAATTGACAAGTACCAAATAAGATGTTGTTGAGATGCATTTCTTCGTCCATGTGATCCAGACATCTGGAAAACCCCTCTTCGAAAGAGTGCCCAAAGGAAATGCCAATCTACTATGTCATACACCTTTGAGAAGGTTACTCACTCGCCGCATTTCCCAGTCTGCAATGATCTCAGTAGCCACAACCAAGTTGTCACCTATCTGCCTTCCCGCTACAAATGATGACTGCACTGGGAAACAATGTAGTCAACGACAACGTTCAATATGTTAGCCAGCACCTTAGCAATCCATATTTGAGAGTGCAATTGATCCGAAGTTCTCCAACCTCTCAGTACCCTCCTTTCTTTGGGAGAGGAAAACGAGAGCCATGTTTAATGGCAAAGACTTCTCCCACTATAAATAGGGTCGACTACATGCATTCTTGCTCAAATCCATGTTGAAAGATTCAACTATGTTTTGCGTTGGTTGTCAACTACCTAACGCAACCCCCACAAGGGGGGATTTAAACGGATTTGAACACTGGTTTTTTGGGTGGTAGCCACATTGCACTACCACTATACCATTTAGGTGGGTACCTGTAAACTCGATCAAAACATGCATTTCTACATGTTAACTTTCTCGTACCTATAGCACCTCTCTTCTCACCAACATCCGGAATTCTCGAAAAAAGAAATCGTGGAGGACATGAGGACTAGAAGACCTGTCAACAACCAAATTCAACAATGTGCCTCTGATCTCCTCCATCGTGAAGCTCGGGATCAAGTAGCTCGCATGTTTCTCAGATAGTGGCACTAACCCATGCACGTCCATCTCCAAGGTCCGATCGCGATTCTTCTGGAAAAATCACGGAAGTATTCTGCTAGAGCTAGGCCCATTTCTCGATCTCCTACCACCCATCTGCCGTTTACGAACACGGACTTAGTATTCGCATCCCCCTTTATCAGTTAGGTTTGCCTCAATCTTTATTTTCACTAGATCATGCAGTTTTTGTCTTCTACCATGATTAGTTTTTAGTAGCCCTCCTCTCTAAGATCCTCTACCTCAAGATCTTTAAGATCCTCAATCTCATCAAGTCTGGACAATGCATCCTCCGCCTCCTTTCGGCGAGCTCCTCTCTCCTCTTGAACCACCTTCTTGTACTCACAGAGCCTAGAATGCAAGGTTGCCAGCTTCTGGGCCAAGTGTGCCACGGTGGAGCCTAAACACATAGTAGTGGACAAATGCTTTGAAACCAACTCTCTGAATTTCTCTTCCAAAAGCCATGTGGGGCAGCACCATCCGAAATCCTAAATTAGTGGGGTGTGGTTGGACCTAGATCTTAGCCTAAACGAAACCAAAGAAAGAGGCAACAACTCTAGAAGCTAAGAAGAGGCCAAAGAGCGAACCAACTTTCACCGGGAGCTAAAATTTCTCCAGGTATATGTTGTGTCTACCACATCAAGCACCCTTATATGTAGGTCATCAATCAACTCTACAAACTCCAAGGAACACGGATCTTGACCCCTGCAAAGATGGGGTCGATTAGAGGAAAGAAGAGACACGTTAGAGTTACCCCCAATTAACCAAGCTTCACCAAGGAACATCCTTCTGACATCATGGAGCTCTATCTAAAGATCCAGCTTCTATGCCAACATGGTAGGCTCATACAGACAAAAAACTACCAAACGTAAATCTGATCAAATATCTTGAAGAACCACCATCTGTACATGGCTTCCTTGTGTTCATAGCTAACGAGAACATGTAGCTCTTCTAAGGGATGGTGATCCCCTCCACATTGCATATGGCATCTATTGTTCTGAAGTTCGAAAGCGAACCCGCCCCCAAGGATCTCTACAAGAAGTCAGAATAGGCAAGCTTTTTCTTGCAGCAAAGCAATGTCGCAACCACTGCCTCGCACAAGAGCTCGGATGGACCTTCGCTTCTCCGGGTCACCTAGAACCCTAACATTCCAGGTCAAAATGTTTATTTAGAAACCAAGGTGCTCCCCGACGTCCTGGTTACCCCGACGAACTAAGTCATACGAAGATTATGGAGGATCCGGGCTGCCAGAGCCGCATAGGATCGAAACTGAACCGAGAGAGGCAATCTAAATCAGACTTGGACAGCAACATCGAATCAGGTCGGGTCTGTGAAACTGTATTTGAAAGGATCGGTCCTTTGGAACCCCGATAATCCAGCAAGATCCCCCTTAACCAGAGCGCCAGAAGAGCCCTAACCACAAAACACACCGTCGAAACGAGAATTACAACTGGGCACCGCGAAAGATCCGATGTAATGCAACCATCAGCTTCAGAAGGTAAATTTTTGAATTTAAATCCCTTTGTTTTCGTAATCAACAAATCCAAGGATCTCGTCTCTTGTAACGACTCCAGACTTTCCGTCGTTCGACAGCTACCGAGCTCTCCAAACTTTCCAACAAAGCTTTTAACAATGAGCTACCAAATTCGGCACAAGGGCACACGACGGCGATGGGGGAGGCAACAGAGTTTAGACTAGCATGTGGAACCGTGTCTGACCAACAAACAAGTAACAAAGAGACTTCAAGGGGAGGAGCTTCACCCCCTCGAGGACTACAATGGAAACAAGGGGGTCGGACCCAGGATGACAAGCATCCGAAAGAATATCCGCAACCATGTCGAGCTCCCTTATGCATGTTCCCGAAGAGTCCAATGTACGAGAAAGGAATGGGCCTCTAATTATTCAAACGATCGTTGTAGAGGACGTTAACACTTCTCCATCCGTGTAAGAAGGTAATCTCCAACGACAACCCAAAAACAACTTCGAAGAAAGCAACACTTCAACCTCTTGAGCAATAAACCCCTACCACAACGAACCTTCTCATTTAGCAAGACTACATCACCTTAAAAAAACTACCAATCTTCTGTTGCAAGGCTAGCAAGGCTGAAGCCACGTCCCACTCTCCCTCATGGGAAGCCCCAACCAAAAGACAAACCTTCCCTTCAGCTAGAGCAAACCTACCTTTGTCCATCACTTCTGCATAAGCACGAGCGGCGACCATAACCCAAGAAATATCGATATCACGTTTAACCTTAATTGTGTCAAATCTCAAAGGCATCGCGTCATCGCGCAATCGACTCACCATATAGTTAGCCCGCCGATAACACCCTCCCCCACACCTAAAACAACAGGGAGGCATCGAGCAGACGGAAGCCCAGTGATTGAAAACACCACATCTGAAGCAGCTGACCACACTTGTGGTGAGAGACAAGCATCCAACCCTCATCGACCCTCGCCTCTTCATGTTTGGTGGCCTTCTCTTTCCGTTTCTCGATCTCGATGGCCCTTACCAACTCCAACTTGCCATCACCAACTCTCTAACGTAGGCATGTTATTCTCTGTCTCTCACTCTCCATTGGCAATCGTAATATTGAAGTCCATGGTGAGCAATATGCAATATAAGTTATTGTCATTTATATCTTCTATTAGTTGAATCAAACATAATTAAGTTTCCATTACTAAGGTCTCGATAAAAATAGGGATACGTACCATGGCCATCTTGATATCATATAGTTGTTTATCTAAAAATATAGACTATAGAAGTTCATATGAGGTTGTAGGTCTAAATAATTAGATCGAGGACGCAACTAGCATCGCAGAGTGAAATTCAAGAAGGATCTTCAGTTTGAGAAGAGGAGACAGTCTTCCCTAAAGACTAGTATCCAGCTAATGATCTTGATTTAGGTACTCTGCATAGGGAATAAGATTCAATGTTGTCGAATGAGTCAAGTTAAAGGGTTAACTTGGCGATACCGAGGAACTAAAGACAAGTACTGTATACTATCACGAACAAACACACATCCTCCGACCAGAGACGAATACATACATACACAAACCACACACATTTATATCGGTGCATACATTTATAGACCAAAAGGTTGATGGTCTGAAAAGATCTATATACCTACAAGTAAATATGTATACAAGGGAATAGTCTCTCAATGGAAGCATACAGGTTCATACTTAGGGGAACGGAATATAGGAACTCGCTCGTGAGATTTTGGGGTCCCAGTGAATTCCATTGATTGTCATCTTGTTAGCGAAAAATGACAAGAGTTCAAGAATATTAATGCATGCCTTTGGAAAGCATGTAATTTTTATTGTCGTCTAATGATCGATTGAGAAATCTATTGCTAAACCTTTGAACAACACAGCCAATACGTAGGATGCATGAGTATTTGGAGCGTTCAAGGTTGATGCAATCATAATCATGGCCTCAAATTTCAACGAAATTCGGTCGAATTTCTGTCGAATATCGATATCCAGTCGAAATCGAAATTCGACCGAAATGACCGAAATATGGGGGTCCTAGTACAAAAAATGACCGAAATGACCGAAATTTCGGTCGAAATTCCACCGAAATTCCATCGAAATTCTGTTTTGGTCGATACCGAAATGGTGACCGAAACCGACATTTAAGGCCTTGATCATAATAGACTGTACCATAATGCTTCCATTCCGAGGGCATGATGAAACCTGGTGGATTTTGATCTGAAATTGTTCACAGTCCAATCGAAATCGATTCGATATCTGACCAAGGCCTTAAATGGAGGATTTTGATTTCATTTCTGTAAGCTTGGAAAGAGAAATTTGATGGAATTTCGGTGAAATGGCCTGAAATTTGGGAAATAGTTTAAAAAACTCATTTTTTTCTAAAATTAAGATTTCTAATATTCTTTAACTCAATAAATGAGATAGAAATACATAGTTTTTTTTTCTAATAGTAAGATATTAACATGATATGTTACATTAAATTTCAATCCAATCACTCCAACAGTCAAAAAAGTAGTATATTGCTCTCAATCAAAATTATATTTGGAATCGAAATTAGAAGCCATTAGTTTTACTTCTCGAATATGAAGAGAACGGTGATGCGTGCAATAATAAAAAAATGGTGAAACCTTCTTCGACTTTACGTAGGGCATGGATTATTGCTCAAACCCATGTTGAAAGATCCAACTACTTGTTACGTCGGTGGTCGGCTACCTAACGCAACCAACACAACGAAGGATTTGAACCCTACTATTTTGGGCGATAGGCGCACTACACTACCACCAGACCACTGACATGTGCAATAATAATGGATAAAAACATATGCCAACAAAGAGTACTAGCAAAATAATATCTTATCTAAGAAATTGAAGATCAAAATAATAGCTTTCAACTTATAAAAATATTTAATTTTAGAAATAAAATAAGACACACATACACACGCAAACACAAATCTTTCTAACATGTATGTCTAATAGATGCACTAGACTATATGTTATACAAAACAAAAAAAATCAATTAACACCAAGAAACTGTGTAGTATTGAAAAGCACAATATGCATCCAACTTGATAGTAGGCGAATACTTACAGTCACAAGATTTTGAAGGTTGCTAACAACTTAGCACTTACACAGTTGCACATTCTCCTTGTAGTAGAGAGAAGCCGCAAAAAAGCAAAGCTTTAAATTTTGGATTTCGGTTTGTTTCACCATGTCCGGAAAGAGAAATTTCGGAAAATTTTAGTGAAATCGTCAAAAATCTTGGAAATGACTCTAACCTTGATTTTTTCAAAAACTATGATTTTTAATATTCATAAGTCATTAAATACATAGGACCGGATGACATCCCTGTAGAAGTATGGAAAGTTTTAGGTGAGCGCGGTTTGACTTGGCTTACGAATCTTTTCAATGTTATTTGACGAAGCAAGAAAATGCCTGAAGATTGGAGGAGAAGTATTGTGGTGCCTCTTTATAAGAATAAAGGGGACATTCAAAATTGTTCAAATTACAGAGGTATCAAGCTGATGAGTCACACAATAAAAATTTGGGAACGTGTGATCGAAAGAAGGCTGAGGCAAGTTACTAACATAAAAGAAAACCAATTCGGATTCATGCTAGGTCGCTCAACTATTGAAGTCGTCCATTTGCTGAAGAAAACAATGGAGATTTATAGAGCTAAAAGGAAGAACCTCCATTTGATCTTTATTGATTTGGAGAAGGCTTATGATTCTGTCCACGAGAGATATTGTGGAGAGTTTTGGAGAAGAGACAAGTGTCGGTCCTATACATTAACCTCATAAAGGACATGTATGATAGGCTTTATCTTGTGTAAGGACCCCGTCTGGGAAGACTGGATATTTTGACATCAACATTGGTTACATCAAGGTTCATCTTTGAGTCCATTTCTTTTTACTTTGATTATAGACGAGTTGAAAAGTCACATTCAAGATGAGTTACCTTGGTGTATGTTATTTGCTGATGATATTGTGTTGATTGACGAGACTTGAGATGGAGTAAATGAGAAGCTTGAGGTATGGAGACATGAGTTGGAAAGTAAAGGATTTCATATAAGTAGGGCTAAGACAGAATATATGGAGTGCACCTTTGATGAAAGCAATGATGAAGGAATCGAGGTGAAGATTAATGATGATAACATTCAAAAGAGATATTCTTTTAGATATCTGGGTTCTATTTTGCAACATGATGGGGAAATTGATGGAGATGTTACTAACAGAATAAATGCAGGCTGGCTTAAGTGGAGAAGAGCCTCTGCTGCTCTCTGTGATAAGAAAATTCCTTTAAAAATTAAAGGAAAATTTTGCAAAGCAGTCGTGAGACCTGTTATGCTCTATGGATCTGAATGTTGGCCTGTGAACCATAGACATGTGCAGAGAATGGTTGTAGCAGAAATGAAAATGCTAAGGTGGATGTGTGGACACACACGTAAAGATCGGATTCGGAATGATGCAATCAGAAAGAAAGTCGGTCTTGCTCCGATCGAGGATAAGATGCGAGAAAACCGCTTAAGATGGTTTGGTCATTTGCAAAGAAGATCAGTTGATGCACCAGTTAGGAGATGTGAGCGTTGGGATGTTGAGTCGGCTAAGAGAGGGCGAGGACGGCCCAAGAAGTGTTGGAAAGAGACCATACGAAGGGATCTTTGTTTTGTGGATATAAGCCCGGGATTGACCCAAGATAGATCTGAATGGAGGCGAAGAATCCATGTAGCCGACCCTACTTAATTGTGGGAAAAGGCTTTGTTGTTGTTGTTGATAAGTCATTAAATAAAATAGAAACACAAACTTATTTGTAAAATAGAATTGTAAATATAAGTTTAGAAGTAGTATTGATGTCATAATCATTACACATGATGATATGTAGCAACGTATTGCCCAGAGTTAGAATTGTACGCTAAACTGGAATCAAAAGCCATGATAATCACCTCGTCAATAAGAATGAGGTGACATATATAATGACTACTAATCAAAACATATATAGCAAAATAAAGAAAGAACAAAAAAATAAAGCTCTTCAGTAAAAACTTGAAATTAACTCTTAAATCTTGTGTCTAATTGATTTGGATCGGATTTAAATCTAAATTTTGGAAACTAATTAAAGAAACTTCTTCAAACAATGTAAAGCACTTTAATAACTCAACACATCGACGAATAAATAAGTGAAATTCATTAATATATGCAAATTCCGATGAAAGCGAAGGGTAGAATCCCTTATTTTTGTTGTATCGCCGAAACATGTAATTTCGATGAAATTTTGTTGACATTTCGACGATAATTCATTGAAATCCTGGAAAAAGAAATAAGGCAACGTTTTGATTTCGGTGACAGAGAGAAATGGAAATTTTAAGAAGTTCAATGGAATTTCGTTGAAATTTGAGGCCATGTATCTGACTTGATAAGATAATTCAAAGTGACTTGAATCCTAATATTAAATGTAATCTGAATATCAAGTCACTATACATGGTCTATACAATCTCCCTGGTGTTATCTCCAAGTATTCGCGAATGCAGTGCACGTGTCCCAATTGGAGTACAAGTCATATATTGAGAAATTGATCATCACAATAAAAGGAATAAGAAATTCGTACTATTGATATATAGAAATATGTGAATATGATTCATAAAATTAGCATTTAATTAACATGGATCTATATTCATAATAATTAAATTTAATGTGAATGAGATTGACATTTATTATTAGCACTTATGTGATTATTCGCTTAATAATTAATGTTAATTTCAATTGGATTCACATCCTTCATTAAAAAGGGAAAACTGAAAAAGACTATTATATTCACGGCTGAAGTTTAACCATGCTTGCTCCAGACCTCTGAAAGCTTTTAAGGGACCAGCTATCCTTTGAGTTTGTGCTTTGAAGAGCGGAAATCACCCCTTTAAGACCATATAGAAGCTTAATTAATCTTAGGATTAATCAGAAACATCTATTTGAGAAAAAGTGGTATAAAATTTCCTAGTCTAAAATTGGAAAGAGAAATTTCTTGTTGTCTTGCCGAGACTGACCTGGTTCGTTACATTTTATTTTGGACTAATGAATTAGATTCATTAATTGATAGGATGATTTGCTAATTATCCCAAGATAATTGGTTGTAATTATGAAGAGTGATAATTCCATAAATACCAAAGACCAAGTTCATGAAGGACTTGATTTTTAAACAAATTAGTTGCCGAAATTATTTATGACAATTACATGGTGGTCGTCCATCATGGAGTAGTATACAAAAGGGAAATTTATCCTCGATTATTCATCCATTTACAATCAATTCAAGTACTTATATCAATTCAAGTGCATTCTAGTCCTAATCCAAGAGGAGAGAAAATAAGAGAAGAAAGTCGAACCTCTGCTTTTCTCACTAAAGTTGATCGTGTGATATAGCCTCCCCCCTACCATTACGGTTGTCTACGTATAGCTTATATCCTATGTCGTTGATGTACCCAATTGCAAGAGTAGTCACCTTCTACTTAGTGCTTCGTGCTCAAGAAGAACTTGATTTTGCAAGACAAAATCATGAGAAAGGTGATCTATCTAGATCAACCTTGGCATAGACAATCAATAAAGAGAATTATCTCACAAGTCCGCATGAGGATCATGATGTATCTACATGTTTGCGAGTGCCAACGGCCGTCAAATCGAACTTGAATCAGGAGGTCTCTTCCTTTACAGATTACATGCACCAAACGTACAATTCCCCTACTCTGTGGTTTATAAAACAATGCGGAAATAGTTTTTATCCATGTGGTTTTGCATAGCAATGAAATTTTTTGTTCTATGATTGCTATATCATTCATTTAGTGAGCCTACTATTTATCGAATTTGATTCGCATTTCTACGTTTCTGTGATGTGTGATGTCAAAGCTCTCATCATGATCAGCCACGATCAATCATGAAATTCATCTACAACAATTTCAAAGTCCTAGCACTGAAGCAAAGGATGTGTAAAGGCAACATTATAAGACTAGAAACCATCATATTTTCAATTAATTTATAGCATTGCAAAGCATGTAACAAATTCAGGGGAGTGGTTTGAGATCCCCAAGGTGCATGCGATCAAGATAGAAAGGTAGAAACTATCAACATGATTTTCTAAAATGATGTGACTCCTGCAACAACGATCACAAAATCCATTATGTTGAATTTTAGGATAGTGTAAGGTTATAAAAAGCTAACCACGGGAGAGATATACGAGATCATGCAGTCGATTATGAGGGTGAAGGTGCAAGAAAGCATGGGAAAAAGGTACAAAGTGTGGTTAGGTATCATTAACAAACGCTGGACAAAATGGTAGCATGTGTTAGCTTATTTGTGTGGTAGTTGACATATTGGTACATTGTGAATTATGAGTTTATGAGCATGTGGTATATGTTATTTCAACTTATGTATGCATTCTACATGGCTAAACTTATGATTGCATGCCTGACATAGTATGACATATAAGCATGTCCAATGATTATAAAGATAGTACTGCTACAAATCAATTTTTACAACCACTTTCACAATTTCTAACAATATAAATGTATGTATCGATGATATTCCCTAATATTTCCGATTCTGAAACGACATTCCTATGCATATCTAAGTCAACAATTCTAAAGGATAGGAAGACGATCTTACATATATTATAAAATTGTAGGAGTAAGAACTTTATCTTTACATAAGAAGAAAATGGATTATTCAAAAAAAAAGAAAATGAAAGCAGCGTAGCATATTGAAAGAGACCCCACGAGCCCTATCACTACTTCCTCCTACTTGTTTAGGCTGGATATCGAACCATCCACTCCATCTTCCTTTATTTTTTCCTTATAAACGTCGTCGGAGCACCGCCTCCGAGAGTATAATAAATTGCAGGACCTTTGAGCTTCATCTGGAAGTCGAGTTGCACGCGAGACAGAGATTGAGATCCAAGTCCCCGATCAGCGGGACCCGGACACTATTTGCACCTCAAACTCATCGCACCTTCCTTTCCCCATCTCACACATGATATTTCTCCATCTCCCTTTCCACTCGACACACTCACCATCATGCCCCCCTACCAGATGGCTCTCCACATCCCTCTTCAATCCACCTCTCCTTATCAACGACCCTCTCAACTTCATGCCACCATGTTTCCCTCCCTATTAGCATCAAAGTGGATGCATAGTTATCTACTCTAATCTCGCTCCCCTTAAGTCACTCTGGGTTAGAGGTTCTTTGGCTGAAGTCAGGCCAGCCCCTTTATTCATTCTTTGGTTTGAGTCTTTGCATAGAGGGAAAGCATAGTGAACAGATAGGGAGAGTATGGTGTTGTGTCTAAGAGGCAATAAGGCTGAACTTTCTTTCCCGACCTCGCGATTTTCAAACTTCTCATAGATAGCGGTGTTGTTTCTAGGTTTCCCCGCTGAACTAGAGACAGGGCCGGTCAAGGTAACACGAGATCCCCCTATACAAAAGACTGCCCCCCTGTTCTAGGAACATTTCATACTAGGATGAGGAGACCATGGACGAACCATTCTCACACGGATGAGGGGATCATGGAAGAACTATTCTCACACGTGCAGGGTCAAGTGAGGGCTTCAGCACTACATTACCCTTCCTCTCAGATGATAGAGCGATATCAAAGATATGATTACCGGGTACTTCAACAAGTACGGTGCTACCTTTGATTTACAAGTCTTGGGGAAGCTCTTGCTCGATCATATGTCTCAACAAGGGCTCTATCCCCCCCATATATAATCTGGAATTCTATAAAATATCCTATGAAATTTGAAATTGATTAACGACAATTTAATTCCGATTTTCTTTGAGAATGTTTCATTAATCTATTTTCAATACTAATTTCAAATTGATTTAACTAATTTCCAATTTCAGAAAGAGATTTTCTTAAGAATATCAAGAAATGAAACTCAACAAGATAAGACAAGCTTTTTGATAGAATTTCTTGATATTAGTAGATATGAAAATGGCTTCAAGGGGGGTGATAAGACATAGATTTGAATATGATTTGAGGGCACCGTGCTGGTAAAGAAGAGGAATAGCAAGTGAGTATGCCAACAATCTCGACGAAGGTGGGCAACTGCGGATTCTAGACAGTTAGCCCTCGACTCCTTAATTCAATAGAAGAGATTTGACGCGAAGCTTGTTTTCGTGGTGGAGCACACAATGAAGTAATGAGTTTAGATAAAAGGTAGAAAATCCGGCATGCATTTGAGATTCGATTTGAGTTCGGGGGTTAAGAAGAAGGAAATTCATTGTCGAAGTGCCTTCCTTCTCTGCTTAACGAGTCCAGATATAGATATATAGTAGGATAGACAAAGGTTAGATTGCTGCTACTTTTGTCCCTTTTTAGGAATCTTTCCTGTCTCGACTCTCCTCTGCTTAGGAGAGTAGCTTCTTTTTCAGCCTATGTGGCATGGTGGAAAAGCAAAAAGAAGCATTTATTTCCAGATGACCAGGACGAGAAGAAGGGATTTCCTGGCCCAGCAGGAGCTCTGTCATTTACCGTATTGGCACCACAACAATCTAACCTCTCCCCTGATCTTGCTCATTTTTTCAGGTTCACCATCCTCCACTTGAGCCGAGATCAATGGGGCAATCATCAAGAGCTTGCTGAAACTCTCTAACTTCCCCAATATATATACAAGGAGAAAAGCGGACCTCCTCTCTTTGGGGGTCTAAGGGGGGAGGGACTCGCATTGACCACATGCAAAGTGAAGCCATCTTCCTCATTTCTCTTCACATGACGACGTGCAAAAAAGACGGTGGAAGAACTCTTGCTGGTGTTCCCTAGTCAGTCGACTACTCGGCCAACTTTTACATAGATATTTTTTTTTATTTTTTTTATTTTTTAAAAGCAAACCTGTTCTAATATGCTTAATGGTCTACTTAAAGACAATTACTTCTTTTATTTCATTATGATAGTATAGAAAATATACAAATCAATGTAAATATATAAGAATATGTGTATAAAAATTGATATATATATATATTAAAATAAATAAAAAAAATTAAAACCGACTAATGGTCGGCTAAATCTGATTAGTCGTCCGACTGTCGATTAATCCTTAGATAGTGACCCCGCCGACCGACTACCGCTTTCTGCAACCATTCCCTAAACCATGCAACACACTCACCACCTCGTCCCTCAACCACATGCCTCTCCTCATCCCTCTTCTACCACCTCTCCTTTTTTACGAACCTTCATCTACATCACACCACATTTCCCTCCTACCTTTTGTACAACAACCCTTATTGCCCCTCCACTTCCTCAAACTCCATAAATGACCACAACCATCACCACCACCTTCTACGCTTTATACGCCATCATCCTACCTACTAAATAGCAACAACTACCATTGCTTTGAGTCCTACCCCTTAGATTCAAGATATGGATCTAGGACTCCTACACAACATGAATATGGCATCTCCCTCAACTATTTTCTTCTTTTGTATATTTGCTTATCGCGTACCTCCCCCCAAAATATAACTCTTTTAAGTCAGAATTAATAGTGAAAACATTTATAATTTGGTTATTCTTAAAGTTTTTAGTCAAAGGACATGCATCCACAAAGTGCACCCCAAAGCTTCTATTAACCAAACTTAATTACATAGTGCATGGCTCGAAAAAACAAGGCATTACAGCATGCATATGACCTCGGCATGCCTACAAGCATCCCAGACTGGGCTAACGCAAGGAAGCCCTGAAGCTGCCCCATAGAGGATGTGTCAAAACACAGACAAGATGCCTCATCCCAAAACTTTTATGCATGCTCACAAGTGAAGAAACGATGCTCAGCTCCCCTGGAATGCTCGGACAAAGAGGGCACATCAGATTAGCATCAAACGTAAATACGGCTATCCGAGCATGGGTAATGAGATGACCCAAACACAATAGCCAAAGAAAAGGCTTAACCCTAAGAAAGACCCTTGCAGTTTATATCAAATCACAGACAAGCTTGAAGTTAGTAGCAGTATGCAGCAAATAGTCAGTTAAAGCCATATATGTTTTCTTTACCGAGAGTGTCTCATTCCTCTACTCTCAATGGTCGCGGAGAGTGAAGGGGCAACTAGCCTACCCTAAGGCATCCATGAGTTGTGAAAACTCTAACATGCGTAGGTTTAGAACGTCATAATGGAACGAGGTGAACCAGGTATCAGCAGACCACATCTTAGCCACCAGCATATTTCGACTCAACGTTAAAGTAAAAAACATAAGGACACTGACACAGAAAGCACCATCTCCCAAGCAGTCAACCTTCCTGAAGCGGAAGGAATAATCATCCCCCAAAACAGAAGAAAGCTTAGTAGAAACCTTTTGGACAACACGACAAATCCCCTTCTAGAAAAGAGCCGAAGCAAAGTACACAGGATCTCTTCTAGGCAATCAAGCCCCCAACCTATAAATAGTATGAATCAACATTCAAAGCATATCCTCATCGCTCCCCTAAACCTTAACCTCCCCCTTAGCCAAAAGGGTCGTGTTCCTCTCTGCCAGGCGTAGAACGCTAACAACACCCTTAGCAATCGAAAGGGTAACATCTTCCCAAGCGACAAGATTCATTACCCCATCTATTATTGCAACCCCAAATCAACTGATGCATAATGGACTCCATGCGCCTCCGAACCCAACCAGAATCAAGCAGTAGCAATGAAGAGTATAGGAATCGCTGAGAGGACAGCTTTGGTGAGCTTTCTAGCCTCTTAACATCTTCTATGAACTTTATAGTCTCTGAATCAATCGTGTGAAATCCATCTTCAGTACGTTTGGCCTCTCGGAGGTGGAGATTCTGAACATTGGACGGGGCAAGCCATGCTGACAATGTGTGGTGTCTTTATGATTCTTATTCCCCCGTGTTGGAATTATATTTTGCTAAGGAATGTTTTGATTTATATAAAGTTCATAAATCGATCTAGTATGCATTTGACTTATTTTTGTTGGCTGATATGTTTATTGCACGAAGGTTTATATTATTATAACTTTGAAATCTAATGAGGATTCTTTTTGTTGAGATTCTCGCGACCGATGGCGTTGGCAAATGATTCCAATTATTCTGTGGCAGACACCTGGGATGGACACTCTTTTTCCCTCATTTCAGATCTGAGCTTTTGAATCAGAAAATGAGCAAGCTTTGGCGATGCTATAAGACTTAAAGAGCATTGGTGGGCCCACGGAGGGGCAAGATTGTTGGAGCTGGTGTGATGGGACCTTCTCTGTGGGGAAGGCTTACAAGGATTTGAAGGACCCGGTGATCTTTGACCCTGGGGGTGCGTGGTTGACTATCTGGAGGCAGAAAAATCATGTGTGTGTGTGAAGGTATTTATGTGGTTTTAGGAGGGGACTGACTGGTGACAAATTTACTCGATGCGTTCAGGCAGATGATCTCGCTTGGTGTCGTCTTCAGGAGGATATTGAGAATGTGGATCACCTTTTCTTCGGGTGTAGTAGCTCCCTGGAGGCTTGGGATTTATTTAGGAATACCTTGGTGCCTACTAATGATGTTTTAGGCTTCTGGGATTCCATAGGTGTGGATTGGCATGGCACAGAAAAGGAGAGGTCAAGCTGTGTGGCGATGATTTTGGCCCTTTGGCTAGCCTGAAAACGAGTGGCGTTTTGACATGATCGTTTCTATGGTGAAAATGTTGTGGCGCATGCTAAAGCGCAAACATAGAGTCGGATCTTGTAATTTAAAAAAAAATATTTACAAGTTATAGGCATGAAGATTTTTTGGTGATTAAATGATGGAGTTTTTGGGCACACACCTATACAACGGGGGTCCTTTTTTCTTTCAAAAAAAGGTTTAGACTAGTATGAGCCGAAAACAAATGATTGAAATTGGGTAGACATCCCACTTTAATGCCGACTGATTTAAATGAGAAATGACTCACATACAAAGAGTATAAAAATTTTGCATCTGTATACTTACACGTGGATTGGATATGTTTATCTTTTTGTGTTTTATGTCAATTAGCAACCCCAATTCCTGAGCAATGTCAGATATACCCTGTAATATATAAAAGATAAGCAGAAATTCTGGAACTTAAGTGCAAATATCACATAAAAGGCACCACACTCACATCGTAAATTTTCTTAATGTAAGCATTTTCTGGAGGCTTGGATACATGCATAAACAATTCATGCTTTGAAGAACCAATGCTATTCAAGCAAATAGCATAATCAATGCTCTCACGCACACGTTGATCAAAGCTCCTTAGCCACTGGAAGAAATCAAAAGGTCAGTGTGAAACAGAAGAGATACATAAATATGGAGATCATTAACTAACCTTGAATGTTCCATTGTAATTATAGGGCCCTCCAGAGGTCAAACCAAAAAGTAAATTATAACTTCCCCTGGTCTTAGGATTAAAATAAAGACGAGAAAATAATCTTGCTAATTCGAGAAGAGCTACAACTCCACTGCCATTACTATCACTCCCCACAGATAATGCCTGCACAACAAAACTAAATTTCAAAACAAACAAAACAATTATGAAGTACAAGGCTATAACTTGTTTATTACTACCGGTGCAGCACCGAATGTATCATATGAAGCAACTATGGCAATAGTTGGAAGCGGGCTCCCGTCACCATCTCCTTTCCTTCCTGGAAGCCAACCCTATAATATAAATGTTCGATAAGAAAACTATAGTCATATTCACTGAACTTTTTTTCAAAAGAATATTCACTGAACTTTGATTGGAATCACTGGGGCAACAGAATTTAATTGCTGAGGAATGCATTAACAGATCTGAAAGCAAGTGCTTCTGGTTTTGCGAGTGTGCGTGCATGTATGTGTAGAGAGGGGGTGATAATTGGGCATTACTCAGCCACCCCCGTTTAATTGACCCGATAAGTTTTCCTAGTCAGTCGATTTTTAGTGGACATACTATTAGTTTTTTGCCATTTTAAAAAAAACTAACTTAATCTATGATATAAAAATGTTTGATTTGAACTTGTGGAAAGAAATGAATAACATGTTTATTCAGAAGATATAGGGCTCTCTTATATAGAGAGGAGAAACCCTAAAGGAAAAATTACAAAATAAAGAAATAACAAAAATGCAAATCTCAACATTCTCCCTCGCGATGGAGCATAAATGGCCATCAGTTATATTAATATATGGCCAATATATGGCCATCAGTTAACAAGATAGAAGTACCAATTTAATTTCAGACAAAGTCAAGATACATAAATTGGTAGGTTTAATTTTAAAAAGAAAAGGCAATGCATCATAACTTCTATGTAATCATGGTAATTGAATCTATTTTTGAAAGAAAGACCGTGGGAAACTAAGATGGGGCTTGAGATGGAGCTCTGACATTTTGGGTCATATTGGGATCAAAACCCTTGACAAAAACATGGCCCATATATAGTAAGACACCTTGTTCAATGGGCACGATTAGTTGTCTTATTCGGCTGATTTTTACGTAGACATACTCTACTTTATTTTTTTCGTTTTTTAAAATGCAAACTTAATATATGATAATTCAATTATTCCTTTTAATTCATTACGATATCATTGATAATGTACAGATTTATGTAAATATACAAGAATATATGTATAAAATTGTCTCATATTTCTTTAAGGAAAGAGGGAGGCATCCTGAGATGAGACCCACTGCACGTTAAACTGACTCATATAGTTAGGATAATTAAAAAATACAAAATCGATTGAAGTCGACTAGATCCATTTAGTAACCCGATTTGTCGATTAATCATTATCGATGACCAGGCTGGCCGAGTACTAACTTTTGCAACCCTCTTTTATTCAACAATATTAGCGTTGTACATCCAACCTTCATGTCCATAACATGCCATGTTCTTAGCAGCCAAAGGAAGATCTTTACATTTATTGGCACCCTCGAGTTCCAAATCAATCTTCATGTCCAAGAAAACCCAATGTTACAGAAGTCGATATTCGGTGTTCAATCCAAAAGGTTGTTGCGTAAAGAGTATTCAGACGACTATTCATTCGATTATGTATTATTCCAATTATTTGAAATATAAAAAGTATATCATATACATATATTCTTTCTTTTGAAAAGATTATACATATATTCTTAAATATTTATATTAATATATGGTCAATATATGGCCATCAGTTGACAAGATAGAAGTACCAATTTAATTTCAGACAAAGTCAAGATGCATAAATCGGTAGGTTTAATTTCAAAAAGAAAAGGCAATGCATCATAACTTATATATAATAATGGTAATTGAATCTATTATTGAAAGAAATACCATGGGGAAACTAAGATGGGGCTTGAGATGGAGCTCGGACATTTTTGTCATATGGGATCAAAACCCTTGAAAATAAAAAATACAGCCATATATAGTAAGATACCTTGTTCAATTGGCTCGATTAGTTGTCCTATTCAGTCGCTTTTTATGTGGGCATACTCTACTTTATTTTTTCCTTTTTTAAAATGCAAACTTAACATATGATGCTTAATGTTTCGTATGAATTCAATTATTCCTTTTAATTCATTACGATATCATTGATGATGTACAAATTAATGTAAATATAGAAGAATATATGTATAAAATTGGATCGTATATTTTTTTAAGAAAGAGGGTGGCATCTTGAGATGGGACCCACCGCACGTTAAACTGGCTTATATAGTTAACATAATTAAAAAAATATCGACTGAAGTCCGACTAGATCCGGTTAGTAATCCGACGGTCGATTAATCCTTATCAATGACCAGGTCGGTCGGGTACTAACTATAGGAACCGTCTTTTATTCAACAATAATGGCATCGTAAATCCAACATGGAAGATGGCAATATTATATTGTTATAAGAAGAGCATGAAGTCCACATTTGATTTTTGAATGAAAAGCAATGACCTTTACTAGACGAAGGTTTGGAATAGATTTTTTGAGAGAAAGCGTGGGTGGCCTCCCAAATCAGGACCCACCACTAAGTATTAATTAAAAAAGAGAAAAGAAAAAGAGAAGTATTACATGTACCTATCACTATAAAGCCCACACTCTACACAACGCCTTACAATGTTCCAGTACATTTTCAGAATGAAAAACATTCCCCCAAAAAATGTCACTATTCCGAGCGCACTACAATGCCCAAATCACCGCAAACGGAAGAGCGCAATCCTCATGGCTATAACCACACACATTGCATAGCATTCGCCAAAAGCCAAAAAAACTCCGAAGGAAGAAACCAATGAATACCAATCTTCACCCACACATCAGCAGAATGCAGGCAAGAGAAAAACAAGTGCTCCAAATCGTTTGTCGCCATGCCGCACCTGTCGCACGAAGTGTCTTCCCCACCCAAAATCCCCCCCCCACGTCCTTCGTGAGAGTCCTTCAAAGCCTAAACATCCATAGAAACACTTCGATCATATTTGGCACCTTACTCTTCCAGATCATGCGAATGTCCATCCCCTCCTCTTCATCCACCCCATCTTCCTCCCCAATAAAGTGAATACAAGCCTTCTTCATGGAGAATCCACCATCATCCTACAGATAATGATCCCTACCCACTGAAGGTGCCTGCTCATGAATCAACGTAGACTGCATCTCCAGATATTCCACCACTCTCGGGTCCGAAAGTTCTGCCACAAAAATCGGAGACCACGTCCCTTCCCCCCATACCTCCCTAACCACCACCTCCTTATTCACCACCCACTGCACTAGCCTTGGATATCGTACTCCCAAGGCCCCCTCACATGTCCAGTCATCCGGCCATAATCGAAAACCTTCTCCATTTCCCATGCATGTCTTCATTTTGCATGGCATCTCTGTCATTACCATCACCACTCCCCGCCATAACGAGGAAGGAATGTGTCCCATCTGGCCTCCAAAGCCATCGACACCCCATAAATTTCTCTTAACAACCTACATACCAAATCCTCGGAGCTCCCTCATATTCGCATCATCCACTTAGCCATGAGCGCCTTATTCATCTCCTCCAGCCTCCTGACACCCAGCCCGCCCTTCTTTTTCTGCGCCGTAATCATATCCCACCCTATCAAATGACATCCACCACGCACTTGTCCCCTGACTGACCAGAAGAACCTCCTCAAAATTACTTCAATCTCATGACGAATGACGGTGGGCATGACCTACGTAGAACATAAGAAAATCGAGATCGTCGAGAGAACATGCTTCAAGAGAACCAGCTTCCCACCCTTAGACAACAACTCTGCCTTCCACCCGGCCAATCTCCCATGTGTCCGCTCCACCACAGGCCTCCAATCCCTCGCCTTCACACTGACAACCACCAAAGGTAGCCCCAAGTAACGTTAATCGGCAACGCCGCACGCGGGCACCAAAGCGCCCCTGCCACCACCCCCGCCTACATCTCCGTAAGACCGAAAGGGACCACCAAAGACTTGTTCCAATTGATTCTGAGCCCTGAAATATCTCCATTACTCTCCTCGCCCTACGTATCCCCTCTTCCTCCGACCCCAGGAAGACAACCGTGTCGTCAACTTACTGTAACAACGGAATAGAGATGTCCTCTCTCATGTATCCCGCCACCACCCCTCTGACGTCCACAACCTCATCATTACCGCCAGCGCATCGGCAACGATCACGAACAATAATGGCGCCAATGAGCAGCCCTGTCGGATGCCCCTCTGTGGTTGGAAAAAAACCCCCCTCAGGTCAGCCATTGACCAGCACTGCAAGCGAGGTCGTCATTATGCATCGCTTAATCCAGGAGACCCACCGATCCTTAAAACCCCTCCTCTGCAAAGAAGCCCAAAGGAACCTCCAATCCACACAGTTATATGCTTTGGAGAAATCTAGCTTCTAAAGCACCCCTTTCAAACTAGATCTCTTCCAATCTGTCACTACCTCTGAAGCTGTGACCAGCCCGTCTGCCATAGCTCGCCTCGGGACAAAAGTCGATTGCTCCGGAGACACAATCTGATGTAGCACCCCCCTCAACCTGCTTGCCAGGACCATAGCGATGATGAGATAAATCGCATTCGACGGTGAAATGGGCTGAAAATCCTCCACCTTGGTCGACACGTTCTTCGGCAGCAGACAGATCAGCGCCCTATTCAGCCTCTCAAACCTCACGGTTCTCATCATAGAACTCCGCCACTACCTTCATCCAAGGGTTTAAATATCGGTTTCGGATATCGTATCAATACCTTGTCGATACGAAATTTTGTCGAAACTTCGACGATATTTCGATGACATTTCGCCCATATCGACCACCATTTGTGAAGAAATGACTGGAAACTGCCCTCATATCGCCATTTCGCTCGAGATTTCAGTACCTTGCCGAAACCAAAATTTCGCCGAAATTTCGCCGAGATCTGAAACCATGCCTCCATCACATCGCCCTCCAGCACCTCCCAAAACTCCTTATAGAAGCACACCGAGAAGCCATCCGGGTTGGGGGCCCCCTCAGCATTCAGCGCCTACACTGCCCCCTTCATCTTCTCCTCTGTAACGATTCTAATCAAGCTGCCAGTCGTGTCTTCTGAGAGGGTAGCCATGCATTTCCCCTGCCACCCCCAGCCTTCCCGAGCCCACCGACGGCTGAAAGCCCAAAAGTGTGACCTCATCGCCACCCCAACCTCCATGTCCCCCTCAACAATCACTTCCTCCACATCAACCGAGCGGATGTGGTTCCTTCTTCTTCGCCCACTTGCCACCGCATGAAAAAACGCACATTTGCATCCCCTTCCTTCACCCAGCATTGTCAGGCCCTCTGCCACCACGCTACCTCCTTCTTGTCTTCGCTCAAAATCTCTCAAACAGCCTTCCCTCTCCTCCAGCAACACCCGCTCGTCCTCCAACCTGTCCAGACGACTCACTGCCTCCTGCACCATCCGCAACTTCTCCCGCCGTTGGTTACAGATCTCCCTGCCTCGCATCGTCAAGACACCCGACAGTGCCTTCAACTAACCCGCAAACCTCGCCACCACCAACCCTTCTACTGTGCAACTCGCCCTGAATTCGGATACCATTTCTCTAAATCCCTCCTCCAGAAGCCACGCCTTCTCCAAATAAAAGTAGAACATGTGCTGGCTCGCCTCCCCAGAGGACCACAACAGCACCATCCGCTCGAGAGGACCACAGAAGGTTAGGAATAGATTCGAACTAAATACTTCATTAATGCTTATTTTGTTGAGAGAAAAAAGGGTTCGGCACCATGAATGGTGTACGTTTGCTCAAGATACTAATAGGAATAAAAAACTCAATTAACAAATGCCAAGCGACTAAGCCTTGGCATGCTCAACAATATTTTCCACAGAGAATCTCTTCTAACAGCAAACAACCCCATTACATGCCACAAAAATGCAAAGGGCTTTAGTTGCTCGCTATATGACTTAGAATTAACAGTAAATTCAGGATTCGATACTCAATCAAAAAGGTCAATGGAGTTGATCCTTTATGTATTTTTTTTCAATTTTTGAAATATAAAAATCATATCATAAACATATATTCCTATATTTATATAAATATATTTATGTACATATATTCCTATATATATATATGCATATATTCCTATATACATATATATAAATATAGAAGATAGAAATACTGATTTATATACATATATTCCTATATTTATATATATATGATCATCGGTTAACAAGATAGAAGTACCAATTTAATTTCTGACAAAGTCAAATGCACAAATTGGTGGGTTTAATTTCCAAAAGAATAGGCAATGCATCATGTTTAATCGTGGTAGTTGAATCTATTTTAAAAGAAAGACCATGGAAAAACTGAGATGGAGCTTTGACATTTTTGGTGACATTGGGATCAAAACCTTGCAAATAAAGAAGATAAAAAAGATTATTTTTTCAGAAATCAAATAATAGAGCAGTCGATCTAATAGCCACACCAACTAGTCATTCAGATCAAATATTGACCGAATACTAATTATTCAATAGGTCATCTGCTCCCACGCACGTGATATTCAAACCAATGATTCGATCGACTCAACCGACTATTTCAGTAGTGTAAAAGCCAATGGATTAATAAGGTTGTGTAAGTCTTCTTGACTACAAAATCACCATTTCTATACATCTAATGATCGCATCCATCCAAGGGTCCTTCAACCATATCATTCTTTGTCAACCGTGGAAACTAATGCATTATTTGTTCTGAAAACCAAAACGAAATACTAAGGGTCCACACATCATCAAACCAAGCTTCCATAATACACAATTCATGGTTGGTCGCCAAAGCGTAGAACCATAAGAACTAAACATACATAGCTCCTTCTCGCCTAGCTAAAATTTGAAGGAGTCGCTATCTCCTAATACCAATCTCTACCAAGCTTGTAAATGTCAACATGACTAGTCGAGTCGGGGGGTATCCAACTAGAAGGGTTAGTTCGTAGTAATTGGCTACTTGACTAGTCGACTTATTTTTTTCGATTTCTTTTATTTTTTCTGAAACTAAACTAAATTAAAGATGATTAATGTTTAATTGTAATTCAATTGTTTCTTTTATTCATTCTAATATCATTGAAAATGTCAAAATATATGCAAAAGATAAAATAATGACTTAGTTTATTATGAGAGCCATATGACTTTCTTTAATGGAAAAGAGAAACCTTAGAGGGCAAATTACATAATATGGACCAAATCCTATCATCGACTTTAACTTTATTGGAGTCAATTGCTTGAGTTAATCTTGAGTTAATCTAACCAATAAATCCTACGATGGATCTTCCACGTCCCTCTCTTTTTCCTTCTTCTATCCCCTTCTTCCTCTTATTACCATTTTCAGGTCAAAAAATTGACGTGAATTTTCTTCTCCAGACCTACTCATGCTCTAGGGGATGCTCCACTAGAACCTCTTTAATGGTTGCTCTGCTCCGACAAATGCAACTAGGGTCATTAATACATGCCCAGTTATCGAGCTCCTCGGGTGGCCAATATCGTTGGTGTTGACCTACAAGGAAGAGCTCACTCGAACCACCTGGGTTTTGTGCTAGGCATGTCAGCAAAAGGGATGCGAGGCGGTAGAAATCCGGGTCCGTCTGCCATACGGAGTCACTCTCTCATCAAAACAAAGGTGATTTTCCTAAGCTATAGAGGATCAGCCTTCTCTCTTGGAGATGAAGGGCTTAAATAGATAAGGAGAGTCAATGAGGGTCTCTAGGTTTGTTTGGGTATGAGATTGTTGGAACATCGATGGTTGCAAAAGGTTTACCGCGATCAGGTTTTGCCCGTTATTTGTTGCTCAGATGGGATTAGGATTAGGATTAGGATATTGGCTTTTGGGTTTGTTTGTGACCATACCGCGATCAGGTTTTGCCCGTTATTTGTTGCTCAGATGGGATTAGGATTAGGATTAGGATATTGGCTTTTGGGTTTGTTTGTGACCACCAGATGATGGTAGGTCCGAGTTGTGATCATTTCAAGTGATGGGTTCTTTTGTTGCAATAAAGATAAAGGATAAAGACCATTGGGTTTTAGGATAGGAATAGGTTACCACATGAAGTTGAAGAGATAGAGCATAGGATAGTTGGGTTATACTGGAGGTTATCGAGTTTGAGGTAGAGATGGGATCTTTATGGTGTCACGCAGACGAGTATATGGTGGATGAAGTTGAGCTCGTCGAGGCCAAAGTTGGGGCAGGAGGCCATGTCTCCCAAGACGCAGGTGCTCACGCCGACCAGCTCCTCCATCAGGGTCTTGAAGGGGAATTGAAGTTTAGTTGAAACCCCAGATCTCCACCCATTGATGAAAAGCATGAGGGGGCCTTAAAGTTGCTAAAATGGATGGGACCAACTATGAGTTGTGGTCCATGCAGTTTCTCACCCTCATGCAGTGAGACAACAAGGAGCACATCCCGACACATCCAGAGCCAACGGATAAGACTGGGGCAAATGCCTCTTGGAAGCAAGATGACGTGCATACGCGTGTTTGGCTACGTGGGACCCTCACCACAAAGATAGCCAATGCTATTCTGAACCAGCCCACCGCCAAGACGATATGGGACACTTTGACTTTCATCTGTGCTCAAGTGAAGAATGAGGCCAAGATTCTTCGGTTACACTTTGACATTTACAAGGCCAAGCAGAATGGTCGTCCTCTGGACGTATACTACAGTTCACTACGTGGCATGTTCGAGAAGCTTCATAGATATATGCCTATTACGATATCTCTTGAGCAGCAAAAGGCATATAGGAGCTCAATGATGGTTGGAGTTTTCATGGTCGGCCTTGAGATAGAGCATGATGCAGCACGTACTCAGCTTCTCACTGAAGCAACCATACCTCCCATGGAGGAGAACTATAGTTGTCTCAGCTAGATTATCATGCCTCCTACGGCCACTCCTCTGCCCTTGTCAGCTATGGTCGCTTCTCGTGGCTGAGGGGGGACCCAGTCTAGAGGACACACCACTCGTGGCAGAGGCGGTGGACGTCCGCATGGTCCTTGTACCTTTTGTCGTCGACTGGGACATGCAGAGGTTACATGCTACAAGAAGCATGGATATCATGTTTCTGGTCGCGCAGCAGAACAGATTGAGCCTTCAGGTACACTTGCTTCCCAGGTCGATCCTCGCCCAGATGATATCGTCTCTTGTATTCGAGAGATCATGACTCATGTTGCAGGGACCACCACTACAGATAATGCAGCCACAGCCAGAGCCTCTTCGAGCTCCTCATGTATCGCTTACGTTTTCACTGGTAGTAATGGTGCAGATATGATAGAGTGGATTATAGACTCTGATGCTTCCCGTCATCTATGCGGAGATAGAGCACAACTGAGCTCCTACAAGACCATACCACCTGGTAAATTGGTTGTCATTACCAATGGCGACTACTTACCCATTATAGTACAAGGGGAGGTGCATTTGACGATGTCCATGCATCTTCAAAATATTCTATATACTCCGGACTTTCAGATGAATTTACTTTCCATTAGTCAGATTGTGAAGGATCTGCATTGCCATGCCATCTTTGACCCATCATCTCTTGTGTTTCAGGACATACTCACGGGCAGTGTGATTGGATGTGGTCGTGAGCAGCAGGGGCTCTACAGACTGGTCCAATCCCCTCATGTTGGTGTTTCTACTATACATACTGGACTAGTCTCACCATATCTGTGGCACCTTCATTTTGGTCAACTTCCTCGGCAGAATCTATTTCATGTTCTCCGTCAGATTTCCACGAGATCATCCTTCCAGTGTGAGGCATGCCAGTTTGGGAAGCATCACTTTTCCTCCTTTTCATCCCATCAAAGTTGGAGCATATCTCAGTTATTTGAGCTCCTTCATTTAGATACACGACATTAGTCAAAAATCGAAGTCGATTTCTTTATAAAAACAATATATCAATGAACTCCTATGAAATGGCTTCATAGGATTCGGCCAATTGTTTCGATCGCAGACAAACCATTCATGCTAAAATTGATTATTATTCTATACAATTCGAACTATTTATGGAGTGTTGCGCATCAAAATTTGGATATTTGTAGACGAGGAAGTCTGAGTCGTGTTTCTGATCATCAAGGACACCGTTTTTATCTTGTTGATGATTTTCTAGACTTTCCTGGATCTTTTTATTGAAGAATAAGTCTGAGGCTGGATCTGTGATCAAATATTTAATTAATGAGATAAAGAACGTGTTTTCTGCCAATGTCAAATAGATTCGTTCTGATAATGCTTTAGAGTTCTGCACATTACAGCTTTATGGCTATCTTAAATCTCTTGAAATTGTTCCCCAGACCTCATGTGCCTATACATCCCAGCATAACGGTATTGCCGAGCGTAAACATCGTCACTTACTTGATGTGACCTGAACCTTGTTGATACAGAGTCGTGCTCCCCACGCGTACTAGGGCGATGTTATCCTCACGGCTTGCTATCTGGTGAACCGCACGCCTCCGTCTGTGTTGGGAGAGAAGATTCCTATCTCAATTGTATTTCCCGAGAAGGATCTTTTCTCCCTTACACCTTGTGTGTTCGGTTCAATTGCTTTGTTCATGATATCTCTCCAGGTCATGACAAGCTCTCTCCCAGAGCTGTCAAGTGTATTTTTGTCGGCTAATCTCATACCCAGAAGGGATGCCGCTGCTTTGATCTGCTTAGGCGGAAATACTTTGTCAGTGTTGACATTACTTTCTTTGAGTATGTCATGTATTTTTCCCCTGCAGGTGACAGACTAGCCCCATCTGACTCTGACGATGAGATCTACATGCCTCCACCTAATATTGTCGTACCACCACCTCCCTCTACTCCTGCTCTACTATCACCTCCTCAACCACCACCATCGCCACCACCTACACTTACTCCTGCCGCTACACTTGCTCCTATGTCTCCACCTTGTATTGTGACTCAGTTTTTGTCATGTGCATTTACTTGCAGGTCTCGCTCGGTTCCCCCTACTCACAGGCATTGTCCATCATAAAGCACGCCTCAGGTATGTAATGAGCACATTGTTTCTACTGATGGCACTACTGAGTTTTATGTGCAGCAGGATTGCATACAAGATGAGAAGGTGCCCTTGGTTGATGATCTTAATGTGACAATTGCTCTGCGTAAGCAGAAACGTAGGTGTGCTACTTATCCTCTTACAGCCCAGGTTTCTTAAGAAGACTGTCAGAAGATTTCAAGAGGTTTACCTTAGCACAATCAACCATGGAGATACCACGGACATATCAGGAGACTCTTCAGGATAGTCAGTGGATGTTAGCCATAGAGGAGGAGATGGTTGCATTACAGTCACGTGGTATATGGAGTCTTATTTCTGCTCCAGTTGGCACATCCGTTGTGGAATGCAAATGGGTGTTCCCTGTGAAACACCGTGCAGATGGCAGTGTGTGCGGATCGTTATAAGGCGAGACTTGTGGCATGTGGGTTCACCCATACATACGGGATGGACTATCAAGATACTTTCTCTCCAGTGACCACACATTCTACTATGCACATTCTACCTTCTATTGTTGTGACACGAGATTGGCCCCTTTACCAGCTTGATGTGAAGGATGCCTTCCTTTATGATGATCTACAGGAGGAGGTCTACATGCAGCAGCCACCTGGGTTTACTACTGAGGGGGAGTGTCAGAAGGTTTGCAGGCTTCACAAGGCTATTTATGGCTTTAAGCAGAATCCAAAAGCATGCTTCCAGAAGCTCTCGGACTTGATAGAGCGGCAGGGGTTTGTGCAATCGACTGCCGATCACTCTTTGTTTGTGCACAGGACCCAGAGAGGTACTATTGTCATTCTTGTTTACGTTGATGAAATTATTGTTACAGGGGATGACGAGCAATGTATTCAGAGTGCCAAGAACTTCCTAAGTCAGCAGTTTGTGACCAAGGACCTTGGTAATTTACGTTACTTGGACTAGAGTTTGCCAGGAGCCAGCGAGGTCTTGTGATGGCCCAGAGGAAGTATGTTACAGACCTTCTTTCAGAGACAGGCATGGCAGATTGCAAACCTACCACTAATCCTATTGACTCGAGCATGAAGCTATATGATGATGACACTGAGTAGGACGACAATAGGAGGTACAGGAAGCTTATTGGCAAGCTTTTATATGTGACAATTACCAGGCCCGGCATATTCTTTGCCGTGAGCAAAGTGAGTCAGTTTATGGAGTAGCCCAGAGAGGCACATATGGATGCAGTCAATATGATTTTGAGGTATCTGAAGACTTCACCAGGTATAGGACTTCTTTTCGGCAGAGATACATCTTTTTCAGTTACAGGATGTACAAATGCAGATTATATTGGGTGTCCAAAGGATAGGAAGTCTACTTCAGGTTTCGTTGTGTTCATAGGGAATTCCGTGATTTCTTGGAAGAGCAAGAAGCAGACCGTGGTTACCAGATCGAGTGCTGAGTCAGAAGACAGGGCCATGGTGCAAGCTAGCACGAAGATGATGTGGGTCACATCTATTCTTACTGACTTGACTATAGAGGTGCATCTTCCCATGCACCTCCAATGTGACAATCAGGCTGCTCTTTCATTGCCAACAGCCCAGCTTTTCACGAGAGGATCAAACACATAGAGGTGGACTGTCACTACACTCGTAACATGATACAAAAGGATCTTATTACCACTACTCATGTCAGCTCTAGAGATCAGACAGCAGATGTTTTTACTAAGGCCCTAGCCAGAAGGTCTTATTAGAGATGTTCCAAGCTGAGTCTAATCGAGATCTATGCTCAAACTCGAGGGGGAGTGTTGAGATATGAGTTATCTTCCTTACTATTTTCATATTATCTAATTTATTTTATCTTCTTGTAATTTTCCCAGCAGGTTCCTCTCCTATATAAGAGAACCCTAGGGCCACTTATTAATGCAATCAATTTTTTTCTTCTACAAAGCTCTATGCAAAGAAGTAGCTAGCTTGCACGTGGGATAACCAAAGTCCACCTACACACAAACATGTCCTAAGATAAATGCAAAATTGCAAAGGAATGAACACAAACTTCTCATAATTGATTCTAAAAGCAAACTTCTCCTGATTGATTCTAAGAATCGACAACTTGCCTTAGATCAAGATCATGGAGATCCCCTTAGCCTTAACCATCCTTTCATCGATGACTACTATTGTATCATTAACAATATATGGTAGCACTGAAATCAAGATATTCTCATGCATATAACCGCTATAGTTCCCTCCAAGTAAATGGCCCACAGTAATCATAAACACATTAGCCATAATGATTAACAGAAGAGATGCCAAAGTACAACCATGTCCAACTCCCTTCTATGGCGGAAAGAAACTACCATCCTAACGACCTTTCACTAACATCGAGAAAGATGCAATAATAACACATCTCTTCATCAACATGAAAGATACCTCTAGGAAATCTTTCCAAAGAAGAGAAATGCACATGAACCTCCAATTTACACAGTCACATAAAAGTGCTAAGCCTTTTCCCACTATAAGTAGGGTCGGCTACATGGATTCTTGCTCAAATCCATGTTGAAAGATTCGACTATTTTTTACGCTGGCCATCGACTACCTAACGCAACCCCTGCAAGAGTGGGATTTGAACCCTGGTCTTTTGTGTGGTAGACACACTGTACTACCACTAGACCATTAAGTGGGTTCCCCCCAACATGCTTTGGAAAAATCGACCTTCCATGGCAAACCCCCAACATGCCATCTCCTCCGGGTAGGCACCATATCATCGACTATAACCAAATTTTCTACTATATGTCTTCCAAACGTAAAGTTTACCTAATCTTGGCGAGAAGCAAGTGAACACAACTAGCGAGCAACTTAACCACAATAAGATAAATCGCATTTGAGAGTGTGATGGGTCTAAAGTCATCCACCTGCTCCAAAACATCCTTCAATAATAGCAGGAAAATGATCATCATATTCAACCTTCCAAATACAAAATTGCTCGTTCTAAACTCAGCAATCAAAGCCATGACAATGTTCCCCATGACATCCAAGAATTCCTTTAAAAAGAGAACCAAGAACTCATACGCACATGACATATATCAGCATTCAGCTTGTAAATTGTTGCATGAATCTCCATAAAACCAAGACCTCCACCAAGTTAAATCGCCTACTCCTCAAACATCCAACTCACCCCACAGCCAAGACACTACCAACCACTACCATGGACTTACATGCACAAATCATGGAAATGCTCCTCCATAGTTGAAGCAACCTCTTAACGACCGTAGAACCTTTCGCCCCGGCTAAAATAGAATGGAGAGAACTTGAAGTTTGCATATCCCTCCCTCAACCAAAAATATCTCAATCGATGCCTCCATTCCATTTCACACTTTTTATCTTCCTATATCACTATCATCTAATGAAACCTCCACTGCTCCAAGTCATCGCGAACCAAGGTTATGCCATTATCTAACTAGTTAATCATGACAATCTCCTCTTGAGTGTATTTATGCTTTTGCCCCGAACACAAGTGGGTATCCTTCTCATTTTTCCGTAAAGCATCTAACTTCAATGTCATCTGCATTATTGCCGACCCCTCAGCCTAATAGATACCCTAGAATTTTGCCTCTAAACTTCTAAAATCCTTAAGCAACCAAGAGTACTCAAACTTGAACACAATAATGAATAGTGTTCCAAGACGAGATTGAGGAGAGTATGGCTCGTTTCGCTCGGGCGGCGCTAAGGCTTCCGCTGCGGATGCGGGTTCTTCGGCGGAGGCTCCTTATCCTGCAGGCGATTTCGGGGATTTGGGCGGCGCTAGGGCTTCCGACGTTGATGTGGGTTCTTCGATGGAGGCTCCCTATTTTATGGGCAATCTCGGGGGTTCGACGCCGAGGCTCCCTGTGGCTTCTCTAGGCTCGGGTGGGGCGCTACCTCTGGGGAGTTATGGGCTTCGAGGGGCCCTCATTGGATCACGATCGGGTGAGGTCCTGGCAAGTGGCGTTGAGCTTTCAGCTGGATGCCCTCGGACTTTGGCAGGGTTCTAGCACTCGGCTGCTGCAACTGGGGTTGCGGCGGTGGTTTTGGATCATGCCACTGGCGGGTTGCCGACAGGCGGGGGCTGCAGGGGTTCGACGGGTGCTCGGGTGGGGCTTCCTCCAGGGGCGTAGGCTTGGGCCTCGGCGGCAGGCGCCTTCGACGAAAGGCAAGCGACAGTTAGGTGGGGCTGGTGTAGCGTCCCCTTTTCTCGATGACTCTGCGTGTGGGGTTAGGCATCTTTCTTAGCGGCCCCGCACATGCTGTTGGGTTCGGACCTCCACCACAAGTCGGGGGGGATGGACTGGGTAGCGGTAGGGGTTTCTACAGAGAGGGGACCAGTGATGGGGGGTATGCATGCGCCTTGGCGGGTGTGGGGAACCGCGGAAGCTGGGCTGAGGTGCTTGGTGGGAAGGTTGCGGAGGAGGGGGATTGTTTGAGGCAGACCCGAGGGAATGGCGAGTGGTTTCATCGAGAGGGTGGCGATTCCCCAGCCGCGTGCTAGTGCGGACCGATCGCGGAGATGGTTCCCATTGTCATTGCGGTGTGACCCCATTGTCGGGTCGATAGAGGTCTCCGGGAGGTGTTTCAACTGTGGGGCTTATGGCCACCTGGCAGCGGTTTGCAGAGACGCGGTGAAGTGCTTTTTCTTGCGGAGGAGTAGGGCATCACAGGAGGAGTTTCCCAAGTATATGGTGCCAGTGTGGCGTTGCGAGCATGGGAGGAGGAGTGCGGTCAACGGGTGTTGCCGGTGGCAGGGGAACGGCATCTCAACCCCCCTTACCTGTAGTGGATTCCCTAGAAGGCGTCCTCGTGGGAGACTGCCTTGATTCGGTAGACTGCTTGCAGTTGGCTATGGCGAACATTGGCCAGCATGTGGGCATGGCTTTTGGTGGTGGCATGGTTCTGCTCCTTGGGGGTGCAGTTTGTGCTAGGAGGTTGACCGTTGGGGAGGTGGCCACCCTGTTGCGGAGAATATCGGGTGGTTTGGTGGTTTGAAGGCGCCTGTCCCTTCGGGACGGCACCTCGCACGGGTGGTCTTATAAGATTTGGAAAAAGGGGGTGCCATTACGGACACGAAGCTTGCAATCGGTGGAGGTGATGCTTGGAGGTTTTGGGTCCGTGATTTCCATCTTGTGTTCGAGCCTCTCCAAGGGGGAGGATACGCATGTGAAGGTGGAATTCGTGGCGAGGGTGTCGGCTATGCCTTTGGAGCTGCTGATGAAGATTGGGCGTGCATCCTTCTGGGTGGAGGTGGAGGAGTGCATGCGTGGGGCTCCCATTCTAGGGGCAGCTGAGCCAAGCAGCATCGCGAGGGGGTGCTCACAGAAGGGGGGTCAGGAGGCAGGGACCAAGCTTGAGACTAGTGAACGGGGTCCTATTTCTGGGGAGCCTCGCGAGTTAGGGACGGAGGAGGGCCCACAGTCTATACCATGAAGAGAGAGCATGGCGTCTGGCTCCTGCCTTGGAGTCTTCGTTGCTCTGGAGTAGTCTCCCCGGCTTGGCTCTGGTCGTTTGGTGCTCCCTCAGACGCTTGGGGGGTGCTCGGAACCTAGTTCAGTGGCCCGGTTGGGTGGGAGAGGGATCGGCTCCTGGAGGGAAGCGGTGGAGGACCAATTAGTGGAGGAAAGACATGTGGCCCCTCTTAGCTCCATGGAGGTGGGGTCCCTGTTGGCTTCTGTGGTTGGGGATTCGGCGAGATCCAGGAGGGATCTCTCGTTACGTCTATCGTCGCCACGGAGATTTGGGATATCAGCATCTCTCTCGCACCGAGACCAGAAGGAGGTGGAGGAGGGCAGTTTTCGACATTGTGGAACAGGGTGACGGCCCAGAGGCTTAGGCCTCGGGGGAGGTTGACCCGCTGGCTTCCAGGAGGGGTCTGACGAGAACGGAAGCGGGTGCGCTAGCCGTGGAGCCTTCAGTTGGGAGCAGATGGGGTTGCAGGCGGGGCAAGCCCTATTGGACTGTTTGGTGTGGTGTCGCCCTCAAGAATTTCCTAGGTGGATCTACGAGGATACTCTTATGGAATGTCAGTGGAGCGAGGAGGGCGGAGAAGAGAATGGCGATCCGAGACTTGTGTACAGAGGTGCTGGCGAAGGTGGTGCTACTACAAGAAACAAAGATTTCCCAAGATTTTGATGAAATCAGTGACTCGATGAGGGGGTGCTCGACTGAGTGAGCGGAGAGCCCTTGATGCCTCAAGGTCTTCGGGAGGCGTTGCGGTGGGCTGGAGCGGAGACAGTTTTGAGTTGGTGGAGGATGTGACCAGGGGGCGGCACTCTCTCTCAGCCCTCCTGCAGTAGAAGGAGGACGAGGTACGGGTGTTGGTGACCAATGTCTATGGGCCTCAGACCGGTCCAGAGATGTCTAAGCTAACGGGCGATTTGAGTCTGCTCCGGGAGAGATACCCAGGCGAGAATTGGATTCTTGGAGGGGACTTCAATGTGACATTGCACTTGGAGGATAGGCCTCGGCTACGTGGGGGTGCGGATGCAGGGTCAGCAGAACTGATGCAGTTCATTACGAAGGAGAGCTTGCAGATTTTTAATGCTGGGGGATGATGCTATACTTGGAGAAACGCTAGGTCGAGATCGAGGATTGATCGATTCTTGGTCTCTCAGGAGGCGACAGTTTTGTTCCCGCTGGCGGATGTGCGGGCTTTGCGTCAGGCTCACTTCAATCACACCATGATCTTGTGGTCTTTCGGGGGGACATGAGACTGAAATCTTTCTTCATATTTGAACGTTCTTGATTGCTGGAGGAAGGTTTCTGCAACATGGTGTTCTGGCAGAACACGGAGCGAGAGGGGTCGGCTACAGTAGTCATGGTGCAGAAGCTTGGTTTGTTGAGGAGCGTCTGATTGAATTCAGAAGGTGCAATCGTGTACAGAGGCAGAATGTGAGGGCGACGGCGCAAGAGTCATCTCTCGCCTCAATGTGGTGGAGGACACGAGGGACATGTTGGACAGTGAGGTGGAGGAGAGGTGTGTGTGTTTAAACCATGTGTGGTTGGAAGATAACAAGGAGGTTGAGTGGAGGCAGAGGTCGCGGCAGAAGTAGTTGCGGGAGGGGGATAACAATACGCGCTTTTTCCATTCCATGGCCAGTGGCAGAAGGTGTCGGAGTCATTCGATGTGTTGAGGTGGGAGGAGTGCGGGCGACGGGTAACGCGGAGGTTGGCCGGCAGCTCAGAGCACATTTCGCCAATTTCTCCACAAGAGAGAGGGGGGGAGGGTTGGGGTGGTGTGGGCGGGGAGTGGGATGTATCTCCACGCAGGAGGCTAAGGACCTCGTGGTGTCCATCGCTGAGGAGGAGGCTAGGTGGGCTCTTTGGCAACTGAATGTGGACGGGGCCCCGGGTCCTGATGGGTTCTCGGTATGCTTTTTCAGGGAATTCTGGGGGTGTGTGAAGGAGGAGGTGGTTGCGTTAGGGAAACCAAGGGTTTGAGCGCCTAAACAAGGCGCTTTTGTTTCAGCTGCCAAAGCGGGAGGGGCGGTTCGTGTGGAGGATTTCAGGCCTATCGCACTATCCAATGCGATATACTTTCTTGTTGCAAAGGTACTGGCAAACCGCCTACGGCGTGTCTTGTCGGGCATCATCTTGCCTGAGCAGACAGCTTTTGTACCCAACGGGCAGATGGCGGACTCCTGGGTCTTGGATTCAAAGGTGGTTCTGGATTGGAAGAGGGGGAAGCAGAAGAGGGTAGTTTGGTAGGTGGATTTCTCTAAAGCTTGACTGTATTGATTGGCGCTTCCGTTGGCGGTCGCTGCAGAAGAGAGGTTTCCCAGACAGATGGATTGGCTGGGTTAAGAGGTGCATCACAACGGCGTCGTATTCGGTGCTTGTGAATGGCAGACCGGAGGGATTTTTTCCAGCCATAGCAGGGAGTGCGACAGGGGTGCTCGCTTGCACCGCTTCTCTTTTTGATGTTGCGGATGCGTTGGCGGTAATGATGAGGTTGGCGACAGAGGACGGGTTTTGTGCTGGGTACGTGAAAGGGGGCACTTCCATCAGTATTCTGTAGTATGTTGAGGGCACGATGTTGATTATTGATGGGGAATCGGAGCATGCAAGGAAGACCTCATGATTATGGATATATTTGGTGAAGTCTCGGGCTTGAAGTTGAACAGAGAAAAATCCAAGGTCATCCCGTTTGACGTCACGCAAGAGGAGGCTCGGATTCTATGTCGTGTCTTGCGTTGTTCGGCGGGAACACTTCCGACCACTTATTTGGGGCTCCCTTTGGTAGCCGGACGGTTGAGGGTGGTGGATTAGAAGGTAATTATTGATAGGGTGGAGAGTAAGATGGTTGGGTGGAAGGCAAGAACGCACTCCAAGGGGGGAAAGTTGGTCCTCCTCAAGCATGCTCTCTATGTTATCCCGATTTTCTTCTTCTCCGCGCGACTGAGGCATGTGGGTGTGCGGAAGAGGATGGAGGGATTGATGAAGCGCTTCTTTTGCTCGGATGGAAGGCAAGAGGGTGGGGGGTTACACTTGGTGGGCTGGGACATAGTGACACTGTCGAAAAGGGAGAGAGGACTAGGGGTCTGCAGTTTGGAGCACATGAATAAGGCCCTACTGGCGAAATGGGCCCTTAGAATATGGGAGAAGTCTAATGACCCGGTCTGCAAGGTGATTCGGAGCAACTATAGGGTCACTGGTTCGTGGAGAGTGGAGGTGTGCAGGTGGCCATTGTCGCTTTGGAAGGGGTTGTCTAGTATGTTACCGGAGATGGGGGAAATCGTGAGACCGGTGCTGGGTGATGAGCGATGTTTTGGCTTCTAGAAGGAAGATTGGTTGGGGATGGGTTCTCTCTCTGAGAGGTACCCACGTCTCTTTGATTACGGGGGACAGGAACGCTTTCGTGCATCAGCATTGGGCAGTGGGATCTTGGTGCCCTATCTTCGATGTTGCTCTTTCGAACCAGAGGTGCAATGAGGTCGTGGCCTCTTAGGGGAACTGGCGGACGTTGACGGCCCCAGTGACGGCAGAGACCATTTTGCTGGGAAGGAGGGGAATTTCACGGTTATGAAAGCCTACGGCAAGATGCATGGGACGCCTCAGGAGGATGTTGTGTGGAACTAAAGGATTATTTGGGCTAGCAGGGTGCCGATGCGGATCAAGGTCTTCATATGGTTGGCAAGACGCGGTAGGTTACTTTTTAAGGCGTGCAGGGCAAGACTGCTGGGTACCGAAGACATCACTTGTGATAGATGTGGCCTTCGGCAGGAGGATTTGGAGCATCTCTTTTTGGTTGTGGTACTTCGATCGTGGTTTGGGAGCATGTAGATGTGTCATGGTTTCACTCGGTAGACCGCACGTCGCACTGGAGTTCTGTCAGAGCGGTTTGTGGCAGCTCTCAAGAGGATGCAGCTGCTCTGTTTGCCCTACTTTGGGCCATTTGTTGTGCTAGAAATGAGAAAATATTTCGGGGAAGTATGTTTCTCTATGAGAGGGTGTTGGGACATTATAGAGCACTGGTGTCTTTGTGGCAAATCTTGTAGCTTTGTTTCTTCTGTCTTGGCTACGTTGTAGCATATACAGTATCTTCTTGAATAAATAAATTTGTGGTGGGTTCCAATCTTGGGACTACACACTTTTTCTCCTAAAAAAATGAATAGTGTTCCAAGCCAAATTCCCAAACAAGCAGAGTTGTCAACAACCTAAGTAAAGATTTTACCGAGTTCAGCAGAAACAATTGTAACATCTCAACAAACACCAATAGCCAATCTCAAGATAGCAAGTTAGAATTCCACCACATTTTTGCAATCTGACACATCCATAACCTCTAAGTGGAGCTCGTCAACAAAAAGCAAAATTGCACAACTAAGAATCCCCCTCCCCAATTCATCCTAAGAGAATCCCTTGTAGCTTTCCACAAAGCTAATAACCTTAAAGTCTGCTTCAATCCTCAATACCCACACTCCTAATCGGACCCATGCTTTTCCTCAATATCCTTTCTTGCCAAGTAGGCACCCCACTAAGTGTGAACCCATACACAATGATATAGGGCCCATTGGCAACCACAAGCCCTCCCATGCCCAACAATACCTATTGCACCATAGGAGCTAGATGCTCCATTGTCAATTTTGAGAGGTCTCTAATGCAGAACGAGATTCAGCACGACGCGGGAAAATAAATTTAAACGGTGGAAATTATTTGGTAGAAGAAAATGGAGGGGTTGAGAGAAGAAACTCGTCGGGAACGAGGGGTTGAGAGAGAAGAATGCGGAGATCGCGGGAGGAGAGAGGAGAGAGAAGGATAGAGAATATTTCTCAATTTTTCATTAATACTTGACTGACTAAAACAATGGACCCTCATCCCTTTATATAGGAGGGATGAGATTACAAAAATAGTAAACTAATTTAAATTGACAAATAATTATCCTAATTAGACTCTAACTAATTTACCGACCAAATTTAAAATCAAATCGATGACTAATGGTTGGAGATCACATGCGACCTCATTTATTTAATTAGAGATACGATAATTTAAATAAACGTAAATAAAATTGACCACTAAATTAACTAAAAGATTCGTCCCTATATTTGGGTCCGACGCTGCATTATGCAGAACGAAATTCGGCGCGGCGCGGGAAAATAAATTTGAACAGTGGAAATTATTTGGTAGAAGAAAATGGAGGGGTTGAGAGAAGAAACTCGTCGGGAACGAGGGGTTGAGGGAGAAGAACGCGGAGATCGCGGGAGGAGAGAGGAGAGAGAAGGATAGAGAATAATTCTCAATTTTTCATTAATACTTGACTGACTAAAACAATGGACCCTCATCCCTTTATATAGGAGGGATGAGATTACAAAAATAGTAAACTAATTTAAATTGACAAATAATTATCCTAATTAGACTCTAACTAATTTACCGATCAAATTTAAAATCAAATCGATGACTAATGGTTGGAGATCACATGCGACCTCATTTATTTAATTAGAGATACGATAATTTAAATAAACGTAAATAAAATTGACCACTAAATTAACTAAAAGATTCGGCCCTATATTTGGGTCCGACGCTGCATCAACTCTCCTCCGCTTTGAAAATTCGTCTCCCGACGAATTGCCGGATCTGCAGGCTTGGAGGTCGAATCTGCGTGCTCAGTCATCTTCTGGAAGAACTGGTGTGGAGCGAACGGCGGAGTCCATACGCGGGCGTGGGTGACGCGGCCTTCATGGTTGAAGAACATGTGAGGCACGAATGGCGGGGTCTTCTTGATTGTTGTCTCTTCCTTGTGGTGACCGAAGAATTGATGGGGCATGAACAACATGGCCTTCGGAGAATCCATAGCGAACAATGACACAAGGAGAGGAGGGGAGGAGATATGTCCAAGGAATGAAGCCATGGGGTCCTTATATAGGGGAAGCCCAAGGCTCTAGTCCTATTTGGATAAGGAGGGTCCCCAGATTTCTGATTTGCAGCCTTCTTCCTTTAAATATTTTTGCAGCCAGGGGCTTGGGCGCAACTTTCGTACCCCTTCAACTAAAGGGAATCCATGATATATTTTAGCCTCACAATATCCTTGTTGATATAGAAATTTGGGCCAGGGGATCTTCATGCAAATTTTCCGCATTAGTTTCCAATCCCTTATTTCCAGGGACTCGAATCCCTTCGATTCCGGCTTTCCGGTTAGGGCTCGGGGCTCCTTTTGCTTCTTATGCGCGGGGGGGGGGGGGGGGGGGGGGGGGGCTGTGGGATCTCCAGCAGGCTGGCGGCGGTGGCGATTTGGGGGCCCGGTTGAAGGGGGGCGGCGTCAACGGGAAGAGGGGCTGGTGCGCGCGAAGGTGGTTGTGCACGGGGCGGAGAAGCGTATCGGGGGCGGAGCTGCAAACTGCTACAGCGCCGTGGCGGTGGAAGGCGCACAGCTGGCGGGCGGCGATGGGCGGTGAGGCTTGGAGAACGGCATGCGAAGGGCTGGGGCCTCTGGATGCGCGCGGGAGGGCGGGACTAGGAAGGGGGCGGCGGGGCAAGTGGGGTCGGGAGGAAGAGGCGTAGGTGGGGGGGAGAAAAGAAGATGGCGGGATGGGTTGGTGAGGCGCTGGACGAGGAGGAAGGGGGAACCGGGGGGAAGGCGGCGAGAGGGAGCGTGGTAGGGCGCGGGAAGGGACGCTGGGGTTGGGCGTGGAAGGGGAAAAGATGGCGGGTGGTGTTGGGTTCTGAGCCGCAGGATTTGCGGGGGTGGGGGAAGGCGCCGGCGAGGCTGGGGGCTGGGTTGGGGCTACCGGGTTTGCGGGAAGGGGGTCCGAGGGCGTGGGAGGGGGCGGAGGTGGTGGTGGGGCAGCGGGAGGGGCCGCCGGTGGTGCGGCGAGGGGGTGGGCGGCCTGAGGATCCACTGTGGGGGTTGGGGCTGCCATTGGGGACGCCGATGGTGATGGGGGCTGATCTGGAACCTCCGGGACAGCGGGCGATTCGGCTTCTTTTTCTTCCGAACTGATCTGAACAGCGGCCGGATCTGTGTTCCCAGCGGGGTGTTCGTTGTTGACGGCGAGATCTTCGTCGATTAGCGTGTCTAACCATGCGTGCACCTTGATGCATGATATAAGTCGCTGCTGGAACTTCTTTGAACGCGAATGCGAGTGCGAACCATGAGATAGGCAGCTGAGATCAAACTTCAAACGCCAATACGCGACGGGATCGTCGAATCGTAGGGACTATTCGGTTGCCATGCTCTGATAACAAATGATGCAGAACGAAATTCGGCGCGGCTTGGAAAAATAAATTTAAACAGTGGAAATTATTTGGTAGAAGAAAATGGAGGGGTTGAGAGAAGAAACTCGTCGGGAACGAGGGGTTGAGGGAGAAGAACGCGGAGATCGCGGGAGGAGAGAGGATAGAGAAGGATAGAGAATAATTCTCAATTTTTCATTAATACTTGACTGACTAAAACAATGGACCCTCATCCCTTTATATAGGAGGGATGAGATTACAAAAATAGTAAACTAATTTAAATTGACAAATAATTATCCTAATTAGATTCTAACTAATTTACCGACCAAATTTAAAATCAAATCGATGACTAATGGTTGGAGATCACATACAACCTCATTTATTTAATTAGAGATACGATAATTTAAATAAACGTAAATAAAATTGACCACTAAATTAACTAAAAGATTCGGCCCTATATTTGGGTCCGACGCTGCATCAACTCTCCTCCGCTTTGAAAATTCGTCTCCCGACGAATTGCTGGATCTGCAGGCTTGGAGGTCGAATCTGCGTGCTCAGTCATCTTCTGGAAGAATTAGTGTGGAGCGAACGGCGGAGTCCATATTCGGGCGTGGGTGACGCGGCCTTCATGGTTGAAGAACATGTGAGGTGCGAATGGCAGGGTCTTCTTGATTGTTGTCTCTTCCTTGTGGTGACCGAAGAATTGATGGGGCATGACCAACACGGCCTTCGGAGAATCCATAGCGAAGCAATGACACAAGGAGAGGAGGGGAGGAGATGTGTCCAAGGAATGAAGCCATGGGGTCCTTATATAGGGGAAGCCCAAGGCTCTAGTCCTATTTGGATAAGGAGGGTCCCCAGATTTCTGATTTGCAGCCTTCTTCTTTAAATATTTTTGCAGCCAGGGGCTTGGGCGCAATTTTCTTACCCCTTCAACTAAAGGGAATCCATGATATATTTTAGCCTCACAATATCCTTGTTGATATAGAAATTTGGGCCAGGGGATCTTTATGCAAATTTTCTGCATAAGTTTCCAATCCCTTATTTCCAGGGACTCGAATCCCTTCGATTCCGGCTTTCTGGTTAGGGCTCGGGGCTCCTTTTGCTTCTTATACGCAGGGGGGCGGTGTGGGATCTCCAGCAGGCTGGCGGCGGTGGCGATTTGGGGGCCCGATTGAAGGGGGGGCGGCGTCAACGGGAAGAGGGGCTGGTGCTCGCGAAGGTGGTTGTGCGAAGGGCGGAGAAGCGTATCGGGGGCGAAGCTGCGAACTGCTACAGCGCCGTGGCGGTGGAAGGCGCACAGCTGGCGGACGGCGATGGGCGGTGAGGCTTGGAGAACGGCATGCGGAGGGCTAGGGCCTATGGATGCGCGCGGGAGGGCGGGACTGGGAAGGGGGCGGCGGGGCAAGTGGGGTCGGGAGGAAGAGGCGCAGGTGGGGGGGAGAAAAGAAGATGGCGGGGTGGGTTGGTGAGGCGTTGGACGAGGAGGAAGGGGGAACCGGGGGGAAGGCAGCGAGAGGGAGGGTGGTAGGGCGCGGGAAGGGACGCTGGGGTTGGGCGTAGAAGGGGAAAAGATGGCGGGTGGTGTTGGGTTCTGAGCCGCGGGATTTGCGGGGGTGGGGGAAGGCGCCGGCGAGGCTGGGGGCTGGGTTGGGGCCGCCGGGTTTGCGGGAAGGGGATCTGAGGGCGTGGGAGGGGCGGAGGTGGTGGTGGAGCAGCGGGAGGGGCCGCCGGTGGTGCGGCGAGGGGCTGGGCAGCCTAAGGATCCACTGTGGGGGTTGGGGCTGCCATTGGGGACGTCGTTGGTGATGGGGGCTGACCTGGAACCTCCGGGACAGCGGGCGATTCGGCTTCTTTTTCTTCCGAACTGATCTGAACAGCGGCCGGATCTGTGTTCCCAGCGGGGTGTTCGTTGTTGACGGCGAGATCTTCGTCGATTAGCGCGTCTAACCATGCGTGCACCTTGATGCATGATATAAGTCGCTGCTGGAACTTCTTTGAACGTGAATGCGAGTGCGAACCATGAGATAGGCGGCTGAGATCAAACTTCAAACACCAATACGCGACGGGATCGTCGAATCGTAGGGACGATTCGGTTGCCATGCTCTGATACCAAATGATGTAGAACGAAATTCGGCACGACGCGGGAAAATAAATTTAAATGGTGGAAATTATTTAGTAGAAGAAAATGGAGGGGTTGAGAGAAGAAACTCGTCGGGAACGAGGGGTTGAGGGAGAAGAACGCGGAGATCGCGAGAGGAGAGAGGAGAGAGAAGGATAGAGAATAATTCTCAATTTTTCATTAATACTTGACTGACTAAAACAATGGACCCTCATCCCTTTATATAGGAGGGATGATATTACAAAAATAGTAAACTAATTTAAATTGACAAATAATTATCCTAATTAGACTCTAACTAATTTCCCGATCAAATTTAAAATCAAATCGATGACTAATGGTTGGAGATCACATGCGACCTCATTTATTTAATTAGAGATACGATAATTTAAATAAACGTAAATAAAATTGACCACTAAATTAACTAAAAGATTCGGCCCTATATTTGGGTCCGACGCTGCATCAGTCTCGTTTGCCAATAACATCCCACCTAAGAGCACACATCACCCATCATCCTTACAACCATGTCCATCTTCCAAAGGTAGAAAAAAAATTACCCAATAAAGAACCAAAAAGCAGAAAATGAAAGGACCTCAACCCATCCAAAAATTGCAAAGACAAAGACCCAAATCCAGAAACACGCACGAGAAGACCCAACTCCCAATCATCAAAGAGTGAACAAAATTAGATATCGCGATAAGGAGGAAATCAAATCAGTTCTCTATAGGAGACCTCAAGATTTGTCGCAACCTTAAGTGGCATTACAACTCTTGCATTTGTCGATGTCCAAACCATGGAAACTATTTCATTGCTGGTGCTCAATGTGGCCCCTCCACCCTTCACAACCAGTGTAGCCACAAACACCCCTCGCCTCCTCCAACATGACAAGGTGGAGGGAGGCCCGACCAACCACGAGCACCATATTAATAGGTCGAGAACAAAGGCTCATTGATAATAACGATCTCGTCCAAGAAACCTCAAGAGAGAGACCATCCACACCACAAAAATCACTTCCCTACCATGCAAAAGTGGCGAATGTAGAGTCCCCAGCTTAGTGCACCAGAGAGACTCCCTCCATCCGAAGAAGTCGACTATAAGGGCCATCCTTCACCCCATCTTTAAAAAGTAGTTGCCTTCCACACACATATGAAGAACATATATCGATGTTCTCTTAAAGAACATATGCCTATACCTAGCCAAAATACAATCCAGGTCGGCCCATGGGCCGAGTTGAATGGGTCGAGATTCTAAAACCCCTGCCCAAAGCTAGATATGGGGCGGCCCATGGGCCCATTTTATTTTATTTTTCATTTATCTTTAAAATGTTATTTAATAAGTATAAATGATTTTATTACCACTATTTATACTCTATATAACTAATAAATAGTTTACATATTACTTGACATGTAAACTATTAAAAGTAATGTAAAATTAGCACTACATATGAAAAACTTAAAGTATATCATACTAATACATGTCTTATCTAGCTTCTATATATTTTTTTATTTTATTTTATTTTATTACGGGCCAAGCCAAGCCAAGGCAACCCATACCTCAATTCCCCTAACCCAAGTCTGCCCCATAAGCAGATTGGGCGGGTTGGGTGGGAAGACCCACGGCCCATTGGCCACGTCTACTGATGTGCTTAAGCTTTAATAAATTGTAGACACAAACCATGGCCCTCCAAAGGGACCACATAAACATAGTGCAAATCGTCAATGTTTTCTATCCAAACAACCATCAACCACGTAATCACACACCATCACAGCATCAATCGTCAATGGACAAGACACCACAGACTCCTCAACAGAGATAGGCAGCAATGTTAAACCCCCAGTGTATTAAAAGAGACATGATGAAGTCTGGTTGCCTTACATCGAAAGCATTAGACCAGCTTCACAGCATGATCCGACCATGCAACCCTCTACCCCATATCGGTAGTAATGGCAAGCCTGAACACACACACCCCCACCTAATACTGGTGGAAAAGGTCCTAGGAAACCGCACTCGCTATGTTTTAAAAATGTAAGGAAGATCATAGTGTTGTCAGTATATCTAGAGAATCGTAAGCCTCAGTTTTGATGAAAAAATACGAAATTAACTTACACTAGTATTATGATACATAGCTATAGGCACCCCATTTTAAATGTTTTCAATTAAGCAAAGATTCAATAGTCCATTTCTTTTCAATGTCCTCGTAATTCTTAAAAAGAAAAATAATTTTGTACTTCATACTTTACAACAATAAAACAAATAAAATGAGTTGGATGTTAGGTTATACTTGGAAATGATGTTCAAGAGATGCAACAACAACAAAGACTTTTCCTACATAATAGTAGATCAGCTACATGGATTTCTGCCTCCATTCAGATCTATTTTGGATCATTCTCCTGCTTAAACAATTGAATGTAAAACAATGGTGCTCGCTAGATTAAACAATTTAATTAATTTGCAACATAATTGTCTTTTGAAGTTGAGCAATGTGTTGAAATTTTGTTCAACAACAAAGGATTCTTTTGTATTGCTCATGATGTAAGAGAAGTCTTAGAATGGATCAGGAGTAACTACCATTCTGGGTAATGACATTGAACTTGTAGAAGATTTGGAGTGAGCAGAATCAAAGATCAGACTATTTCGTTTATATCTAAGGCCACGTTGACCACTACTATAACCTATTCCAAAAATCATATCGGTGGAATAGAATCATGTAAATTAAAGAATTAGCATGATTTGTTTGAGGACTACATCATATTAAGCAAAAAATTATTTTAAGTAGCGAAGTTCGTATATCCTAAGTTTCTTAAAGTAAACTTTGATCAAGTAAAAAGAAAAAGATCTCATTGAAAAGTTTTGGTTCAATCCAATTGAGGCAAACACCGTTACAATAAAGTGGGGATGTGACTACGAGGCAATTTTGTCTTAAAATATGTCTCCAGGCTTAAGCATCACCCTCTTTAGACTATAATTTGGAAATCATGCTCCTTAATCTTCGATGAATCTATTTATCCACCCTCACTGGAAGGGGAACTCGAAAGGGGCCACCACCTCTGTCATTGCCTTACCCTTGGCTTGATAACTCCCCCTCTCTCGCCCTCCCCCATTGCTCGCCTCTCCCAATTCCTCTCCCTCTTTCTTCCCGACACCCTTATCCACTCTCATGTTTCCCTCGCCCGAATCCCACTACCATTCAAACGGTACTTTTTTCACCCCAAAAAAAATATAATCATAAAATATTGATATTCCATGATCTACAAGTTGCAGAAGGATCCTCATCCATCTTCTCACGTTGTCATATAGTAGGAAAAATTTAAAAAGATATAGTGTGAAATTTCTCCTAAAAAGTATCAATTTTTAGCTTTTACAATAAAAAGGCATGTGAATATACAAATTTGAAACCAATAGGAAAGTGATCGCATGGCATGGTAGTTTATGCCCATGGTCAAACTATACTTTTGGTAAAAGATGGAGCTCATGCCTTTTTTAGAGAAAAAGAAAATATGGCAGCACACTGAATATACTTTCACTTGCATTTGAGCAGTGTGTACCGCCCCATATAAAGTAGATAATAGAAATACACCTGAATGTTGGTGATTGATGGGGATGCAATTTTTCTAGGTTCAGGTGAAGATACAACCAGCTTGTACCTGACAATTTCCATGAGAAGTAAGCATATCAGTAAAAGCAAACCTTGGTGTTTCCTTAATTCAGTTTGTTAAAAAATAGGCATAAAAATAGAAATGAACGGACACTGTTAAAAACTCAGCCAACAATAGAGGTTTTCCACGGAAATATGAGCAACGACACATTGCATCAATTCATATTACTGTGTAGATCTTCTAAAGGCAAAAAGCATGAACAGTCAAGGTTCATAAACACTCAATAATTTCATTATACAGAAAACATCAAGTCCATGGTGATGTAAAGTTAGGGTGGCTGGCATCCCGTGGTCGTTATGGATGGCTCGGAATGGTTCTATATTCCTAGGGGAATGGTGTATTTGGAAAATATTTTTAGCATGCAAAAAAGATTGCAAATTTTTTGGTTTCTGTAAATGTAAAATTTACTTAAAATATATAAAAGTGATGGAAGGCATCTTCTCGACGTCTTACCCTTTTCCCCTAAAAACTACTTAATTAACATCGTTGTTACTACTAAACAATGTGTTTGTTAACTTGATCGTTGATATCTATCGCTATTATCTTTTGTAGGTAAAATATTCTGGTGAGGCCTTTGGGTTCATTTGGAAGAATAATCGACCACA